>JAQFZM010002238.1:0-14365 GCA_034695785.1 Galumna obvia | reverse complement strand
TAACCGAAAACCATCAGTAAAGAAAAGTTAATAGCTTATTTCGTCGCTCCGTGTGTTTTCAAAAAAAAGTCAGCGAAGAAACGTATCGTATAGAACAAATAAATTTTGTAAAACATGAAAGTTCGTATTTTGTTGCGCACTCGTCGTCGGTTTTTCCATATTATTTCCGCGGATCCGTTATTGCGCTTAATGTCAACTAAAAGGAACGATTAGAAAACGATTCGTAAGTAAATTATAACCGAAAATCGAGTGAAATCATCAAATCGATAATAAACGATAAAAACAAACTTTGCTTATTACTTATCTGATAAACGTCAGAATAAGCTCAATTCTTGTTAGTTTACTAATAAAAAATAAGATAAGGGAGCAGAATTAAAAGATAATAGTAAACAATACTAAATTTTTTAGCGCAATCTAAATGAGTGGATATGCATTTACTTTTCATACTTTTCATACTTAGCAGGGATGGCATATAATGAGCGAATATTTCGGAATACGCCCCTTTGAAGCAAAAATCGGAAAAATAACCCCAACAGAAGACATTCAGAGGACCACCTCTCCCCCATACAAAGGGATAAATATAATCAGGACAAAATTGGTAAAATTTGGCAAAAAAATAAAAAAAATTTAGAAAAAATCAAAAGATGGTTAGATTTTTGAAAAAGGCCAAGAGAAAACCTCAATAAATAATAAAATCGTTAAAAGTAATGCTTTTACGCTCAAGTTTTGGTCCTATAAAGTTTTTAAAATTTTACAAAACTGCCTTTTTTACCAAATATTCCTATTTTTTCATTAATTTTGATAAAATACGTTAAAATATGACTGAATATAGTTATATAAATCAATAAAGGCCCTAAAATTGATGTTTTATGTGATTTTAAGCAATGTTATATCATTTTCAAAATACCTTTCTTATACTGCCCCCACCTTGGAGTTTTGCCATCTCTGGTATTACTATAAATTATATAAAATATATATTTTATTAACAACTTTGTGATCCCATTATTTTTTAAATATATAACTTAAAAAATCATTTTCTTAATTTAATGAAAATATATAACTTAAATTATTTCACAATTAAGATACATGTATATTATTGCGTTCAATATTAACGAAATATTGATTTTCAAATTTCTTTAGAAATATATTTGATTTAAAAATAATGAATATTTAAAAAAATCATTAAAATGTTTTATACGAAAAAAATATTTAAAATAGTTTTCAGATCTCAAATCGAATGATGTTTGAAATGAAATTTAAAAAAATAAACTTAAAATAAGTAAAGTAAGCAAATTATTCAATATTTATTCTTTGTCAATATTTTAATTTATATTTATAACTTGCTCAATCAATATTAAAATTAAAAAAATATAGATTTTAATGAATGATATAATATATATTTGATTTATTAAAGAAGTTAGGGAAATAATATATCTCTTATAAATCCAAACTAAAAAATAAAATAGTTTATTAATTAAATATTTTATTAATAAATAATAATATTTTATTCTTTCAGAAACTATTCGTTACAGAAATTACATTAAATTAAATATTAATAAATAATTTAAAGTTATTGAAGAAATTATCAGTTAATATGAATAAATTTTGAATAAAAAATGAATAAAATTAAAAATATTAGAAAATTATTTAAAAGAAGAATAAAACCAAACGTTGAATATGAAAGAGTAATGAATGAATCATTGGAAGAGCTAGTTCATTTTGGATATAAGAAGAATTTGTTTCTAAACTCGAATTTTAATGAATACGTCAACGAAAAGATAAAACTCAAACGAATTTTATGGCTTTCGATGTGTAGACTATCACTTTTTGTATATATAATTCGACTTATTTTGCGTTCATTTTCTAACAATCAAAATATAAGAATCATAACTAATGATGAAATTTATAATTACAAAAACCACGTCATAATTTCATTGTGTATGGGTATACTCTTTCTAACAATTTTTGCTATGGGAGTAACCATTCAATACAAGGAAATGAATAAAACATTTCATTTCTTTAGTTACTTTTATTCGCAAATACAAAACACTCTTCCATTTGAAATGGAGTTAAAACACAAAAAGCGTTTGTCTTTAATCACATATTATTTAAACAAATTTGTGGTTCGAAAGAGTTATATATTTTTAATGTCATTCTTTTATACGATTTATATCATCGTTTGTGTCAGGGCTTATCTCAATCCAAATTCAGGTCTCTCTCTATTTATGTCACTTTTATGGTTAATACCGACATATTTATCATATCAACAATTCTTTTCTATTCTACTAATCGGTGGTTCTCTTTGGATCTATTTTACACTTTATGTGAGATATATTTTTATGTCGATTTATAACAGAATTATCTTAAGTATGAAAAGAAGAAATATTAAATTTATTATCAAATCTATTGAAGAACACAATATGTTTACTAAAGTTTGCTCTGATTTTAACCATATCTTCAAATACTTTATATTCATTTTATATTATATGGATTCTCCCCTCGCAATGATTGATATTCATTTTATTTCATCCGAAGAAACAGAAACGTCTATCTTTATATTCGGACTAATGTTTCTTTTTATTGGATTTACAATAATTTTAACCGTTAGTTTATTGAGTTGTCTTATATCAAGTATTGCAGTCAAACCTCGAGAATATCTCTACCGATACTTAAACAGCAAAGTTTTACACTACAAACACAAATTGTTTATCTCTTTATTCATAGAGAGGTTGAGCGGACCCGTCATTGGATTCTATTGTTTAGATTTGTTTCCAATGAATAACTTTGAGTTCTATCTCTATATCTCAAACTGTGTATCAAATTATATTCTCCTAAATTCACTCTTTAATTAAAAATAATTTTTTGATAAAATTAATTATAAATATAAATGAGCTATTTTTGTGAATGTAAACAATATAATTTTCTATTTATTTGAATTAATTCAATATAATATTGAGTTTATTTGTTTCTCTTAATAAAAATTTATATTCAATTCTAACGGAAAATTTCCTCTAAAATTTATTGCCTTGGTAATCAACTATTTAAAAATATAATTGCGTGTTATTTCATTACACGTTAAGTAGAAAAACTTGAACAGATCATTATTTGAATTTTTAGAAAAAAATCATTTTTTGAAATGATTTCAAAATTAATTAAAATTGATCTTTTATAAATAATGAATTATTCAAAAATTAAAAAAATTTTATTAAAGAATTTTATATTTTTAAAAATACCTATTTAAAATTATAAGGATAATCAGAACAATTATATTTATAACTTGCACAAATACATTTTTCAATCGATAATTATAACAAGTTTGGTTTAGTTCATTTGATTAAAATTATCGGTTGAATTTAGGTATACCTATTTAAGTTTAAGTAGCCTTATTGATAACTTATAACCTTTTGTTAAATCTGTTAGGAGCTGAACCCTATTCAGTGCCTAACAATACACTTACCTGTACTCGTAGTTTGTTTGTATACTCGAGTGAGTAATTTCCTTTCAGTCTTTAATGAATGCCAGTATTGAATGTCAACACAAAAGTTTATTATAAATATGTGTTAAAATAATTATTATAAAATGTTTTTGTAATTCAAGAATAAATTTATTCAAAATTTAATAAAATTGTAGAAACCACTTTCGGAATCTTTTCAGTGGATCATTCTTATGATAATATGGATGTGCTAGATGTTTCATATTGGCCCAAATATTTAGATCTTTTATAACCTATTTAAATTTTATATTTTACTCTATGAAAATCTTTAACCAAAACATATACCTCTCTTCTTCCAACAACTTTAAAAATTTGAGTTAATAGCCAGGCTAAAATATTACCACCAAGATAATAATGTATATTCAACAGGGATGGCAAATAGGGGGGATATTCCGGAATACTTCCCCCTTGGAGCCAAAAATTGGAAAAATACCCCCCTTAGACGAGAGTTAGAGGACTCCTCCCCTAAAGAAAGAGAGAAAAAAAGAGGAAAAAATTCGTAAAATTAAGCAAAAAAAAAAAAGAAAAAATTAAGAAAAAAATCAAATGTTGGCAGAAATTTTGAATAAAGTTAAAGTAAAACATCAATTAATGCATAAAATCGTCAAAAATCATGCTTTTACGCTAAAATTTTGATCCTCTAAAATTTTGAAAATTTTACAAAATTGCTTTTTTGCTAAAATTCTCAATTTTTTGCATTAAATTTGATAAAATGCGTTGAAATATGAATAAATAAAGTCCCATAAGGCAGAAAAAGCCTTAAAATTGATGTTTTATGTATTTTTAAGAAATTTTGGGTCATTTTCAAAATACCCCGCCCCCTTATACCCCCTCTTAGCTCGGACCAAAATACCCTACCCTTATACCCCCCCTTGGACCTCGGTCTTTTGCCATCCCTGATATTCATTATAACTTGATTAGGGCTGACATGTATTATAGAAATGTGAGAATGAAATAATAATTTTCCAAAAATTTCAAATCTATGATGTGAATTAGAGCCCGAAATTAGGCAAATTTTAGGAACCTAAACCGAACCGAAACCGAAATCCTGTAACCGAACCAAAACCGGAATTTTAAAACAAAAACCGGAAAAAACCGAACCGGTTTAGGTTATTTTCGGTTATTAGTAAAAACCGATTAAAAAACTTATATTTCACGCTTATTTCTAATAATTAGCGCTTTATAATGAATAAAAATGTATTTCAATTCCCAAATAATAGATTCTTTTATCATTATTTGGTATATTTTAACTTATTTTTGTATAAAATTTATAACTTTTTTCTTTAATTTTAATTTTTAAAAACCGAAACCGAACCGAAACCGAACTACTGGAACCGAAACCGAACCGAACCGAAATATTGGAACCGAAACCCGAAAAAACCGAATCGGTTTCGGTTTTTTTCGGTTTTAACCGAAATCGGTTAACCAACTTTGGCCTCTAATGTGAATAACCAGAGCCACTTAATTTTGCAGTTGTATTAAAATTAAGCTTGATAGATCCAATAAACAGGGTAGAAATTGTGCTCAATTCATATTTGGATTTTTCTGTAACTTTCCATGATAATTTTACTTTTAACTTAATTAATTTAGAAATTTCATATATCAAATCTAGATTATCCTGGGATAATTTTATAATATTTGGATTTGTATAGTGAACAGTGATTATGTGCATTAAGTCACCAGAATTTTCTACAAAATCCTATATAATTATTTTTAAAATATAATAATTATTATATTTACAAAATAATAAAGAGTTTACTTGAATTCTATTATTTATTGGAATATCAACTCTTCCACTGAAAACATATGTATTGTTTTGTATGTCTTCATTCGCATCTATACTCCAATTAGGTTTCTCTCCCAACGAGTGATTCCATACGAATATACAACCGTTGACTTCATTACTTTCCCAAACTTTTATTTCAGCCTTCGGTGTATTTATTGCTTAAATAATTTTTTGAAAATTTCAAAATATATTAACAAAATTATTTTAATCTTTATTAAAATAAAATAAATAATTATTCAGATTATATATTAATAATTTAATAAAAATTTATTTTTTATAACGTTTTACCTATACAAAATATTACATGTAAATCTATTATAATGAGTAATTTGATCATGACAGATTTGAGTAATTTAATTCCTTATGAAAATGGTTGCCTAATTTCAATATAATGTCTTATAATTTATATCTAAATATTAAGATAGTTTTACTTAAAAATTCAACTAGAATCTTTAATAAAATTGTAGAAACCATTTTCGAAATCTTTTCAGTGGATCATTCTTATGATAATATGGATGTGCTAGATGTTTCATATTGGCCCAAATATTTAGATCTTTTATAACCTATTTAAATTTTATATTTTACTCTATGAAAATCTTTAACCAAAACATATACCTCTCTTCTTCCAACAACTTTAAAAATTTGAGTTAATAGCCAGGCTAAAATATTACCACCAAGATAATAATATTGTATATTCATTGTAAATTGATTAGGGCTGAAATGTGTTATAGAAATGTGAGAATGAAATAATAATTTCCCAAAAATTTCAAATCTATGATGTGAATAACCAGGGCCACTTAATTTTGCAGTTGTTTTAAAATTAAGCTTGATAGATCTAATAAACAAGGTAGAAATTGTACTCAATTCACATTTGGATTTTTCTGTAACTTTCCATGTTAATTTTACATTTAACTTAATTAATTTAGAAAAATTATATACCAAATCTAAATCATCCTGGGATAATTTTATATTATTTGGATTTGTATAGTGAACAGTATTTACGTGCATTACATCACCAGAATTTTCTACAACATCCTATATTATTATTTTTAAAAATATAATTATTATTATATTTACAAAATAATATAGATTTTACTTGAATTCTATTATTTATTGGAATATCAACTCTTCCACTGAAAACATATTTATTACTTTGAATGTCTTCATTCGCATCTATACTCCAATTAGGTTTCTTTCCCAACGAGTGATTCCATGCGAATATACAACCGTTGACTTCATTACTTTCCCAAACTTTTATTTCAGCCTTCGATGTATTCATTGCTTAAATAAATTTTTTGAAAATGTCAAAATACAGTTGAGGACATAGCTACTTCGACTCACTTAAACCTTCATAATTATTGAACCAATTGATAGATCTTAATGCGGTTTTCACCAAATTGATCTAGGATAATGAAATGTATTATAAAATAAATTTGAAAAAATTCGATCAAGGTTAAAATAATTTTTTTGATGATAAATTAAAACTTATATTTTAATGATATTTTTAAGCGAAGATGATTTGTTTTTCTAAAAAGTTTTAGATAATTTGATTTATTAGCATGGTCAATAATAACCATTTTCCAATTAATCACATTGAATATTTTACCTTGATTATAATGTTTATGATGAAATATAACATTTTTCACTTATCATAACTTTTGTTAATTATTTAATCATGATAAGGGTTTTATATAAAATTTAATAAAATTCACATTTGATTTATTTCTAAATAAATATTAACTAGATATCCAATTATCCAATAGATTGGTTAATTCTGCTGTATAAAAAAAATAATAAATATTTAAAATTAAAATTATCATTAAAATATAAGTTTTAATTTATCATCAAAAAAATTATTTTAACCTTGATCGAATTTTTAAAAATTTATTTTTTATTACACTTCATTATCCTAGATCAATTTGGTTAAAACCGCTTTAAGATCTATCAATTTATTCAATAATTATGAAGGTTTAAGTGAGTCGGGGTAGTTATGTCCTAAACTTTATATTAACAAAATTATTTTAATCTTTATTAAAATTGAATAAATAAATTTAGAATATATTAATAATTTAATAAAATTTATTTTTATAAAACGTCTTACCTATGCATGTTATTACATGTATATCTATTATATTTAGTAATTTGATCATGCCAGATTTGAGTAATTTAATTCCTTATGAACATGGTTCCCTAATTTAAATATAAAATCATATAATTTATTTATAAGAAATTCTTACTTAAAAATTCAACTAGAATCTTAATTCTCAAATTTTGCTAATTTTAATATTTTAACAAAACTTACTTTCAATTCCTGGAACGGCAACACATTTGCTCTCATTATTAAAATCCAGCCATGAAATGGACATTTGATATCTTCCCCGACAACAGTACCACAGACTCCAATGTTTGCCTCCAAATGAAGACAATAGGCGTCCAAAACATATACTTTACCTGACATTCCTCTGAATGCAATTAAATCTTTCCCGAAACCAAATACGGGCTTTACTTCACTTTTCTTTAAATCTGAATAATCCATAATTGGTAGCCATCTGATTGGGTAATTATCATCATATTCTTTGAATCGGTCCACATCTCTGCATATTTTAGGTGATTTTTCTTTCTTAAATAAATTTTAAAATAATATATAAAATATTGCAACGAATAATAAAATAGTTATTAAATCCATTTTACTTTAAAACTCATTAAATCTCTTTTATATTTAATAACTTATGATATGAAATACAATGTGTTTATAACCAGAAAAAAAATAATTTATATAATACAAAGCTTTTTAAATAAAATTTAATTTATTTATTTATTAATTAATATTCGATTACAACTCATATAAAATACATTTGTATCTTGAAATAATTAATTTAATCTATTTTTCCTAATATATTGAAATTCAATGCCCCGGTGCATATGGAAATATTTTTGAAAATTTTTTAATATTCTTGGGAATATCGTGTTACTAAATTTGATGAATTCACTATATTTTCAAAACAAATTCAAACAAGACCATTTAATATTATTTATCCAATGTAGCACAATATGAAAAATTTATTATTATAATAAAATTTTTCCATTTCTTTATTTAAATAACAAGTTTAATTTATTAAATATAATTACAAATATTATTAAGTAATGTAATTTTATTAAGATTATACAAAATATTTATTGATCAGTAATATAAATTTTAAAATATGCAAGGTGTTTTTAAATATATTATATTCAAAACATATTAAAATATTTTTTAAAATTGAAAAATTTTATATAAATTTATTTTTAATTTTAATCTTGGTCAAATGAAGAATTATTGAGACAATTTTTAAAATTATTATTATGAAAACTATTAATGAAAATATTGATCATATTTTAACAATAATTTTTCAATTTATTATAAGTTTAATATTTTTTGTTTTTAATTTATTTTTTATCAACATTTAAAACCTATATATTATGGAAAATTTTATTTATTATTGTATTATGAAATACATGATAACTTGTATTTAAAAATTTATAGATACAGTTGAAGACATAACTATGTAAGGTCACTCAAACCTAGGGATGGATGACATTATATAGTATGTAAAAGATGTATTTTTCTGTATTTTTCATAGAAAAATACAAAGCTTAGTTTAGGAATAAAACAAAAATGACCCAGCGCCACCTAACCGGATAACATAAACATGTTTTGTTTTTAATATTTATTATTAAAAAATGTAAATCAAATTATAATAAGTTAATTATTTATTTTTTAAACAAATCAACACATTTTTAACTAAAACACCACTCAAAAATATTAAAATTAAAATATATAAAATTGTTAAAAAAAATATCCTTTGAACTTGATGCCATCTAGCATGGTTATTTTAGATTTGTAAAAATGGCAAGCAATAAAGACATGGTTAAATCTGTAAAAAAGCTCAATTCATAATATGTATTGAAATAATCACAAATATTTTGTGTGTTAAATGTTTGATTTTTAGAGTTTCGGTATTATCTTCTCAAATCTTTGATTTTCAAATTATCATGGTCCTTTTGTTTCTTAACCGATTGAAATAATATTGGTGTCTTATTGAAAGATAATTATTCATCTATCAGGATTAAACTAAAATACAATAAAATTTAAAGAAGGTAAGCTATAATTAGAAACAAACAGGAAAAATACAAAAATACAATGAAAAATACTGAAAAATACAAAGCCATTTTCAAAATACATGTATTTTTTCATCCCTAGCAAAGGCTAAGTCTTGAGTTGACTTAGGTTTGAGGCTAGGTTAAGATATAGATTCTGACTTATTTTTGACATTCCTCTGGTTACCATAAGATGATAATTTGATTTGTTTACATTGTCTCGTGGCTGTCAACAATGCTTTCGTAAGGTTTGTCATGTCACCCGCATTGACAATCAAAAATTTGAATTTCATTGTTGAAAATTCCAACGGTCAAATTGAGACCTTATGAGAGGGGTACTACTGTCAGGTTAATTTTGGTTAGGCTGGATTAGGTTAGCTTAGGTTAGGTTATGTTAGGTTATGTTATGTTAGGTTAGGTTAGGCTAGGCTAAGTTAACATTCTTAGTTGAAAAATTATAAAGATGTAAACCCTTTTCCTAAATTATTTTCATGTATAAAGGGTATATTTTATAACTTTTGAACCATTGATTTCAGACAAATCATGTTGCTTATTTAAATTTCTCTCATCATAAACTTTCCAACGATATATGTCACGCTTTTCTTTGGCCCGGACTATATACTAAAGCGTTGCCAATTTATAGAAAAAAAGCAATCAATAATGAATAAATGAAATCAAAAATTATCATATTTTTGTCTATAAGTAAATATGGAAATTTAATATGGATATAAAATATAATACTTATTTAAATGGTCTTTTTTAATCGACAAATGTTTGTTTTATATAAAATGACTATTTTTGGCTTAAAATTTGTTTTTATCTTTATTTGTTATTCGTAAATATAAATTAAAATTATTATTATTATGAAACTGTAAATTAAACAACAAATTATTTTTAAAATAATTGAATTTATTCTTTTAAACATATTGGTCTTTAGAGATGTTAAACCTTATTTTGAAATTATTTTTTATCGAAATATTAGATTATTATAATAAAATTTTTAAATTAATTGAATATACAAGACAATATTATTATCCTTAAATTCTTTACCTAAATTGGATCAAGCATTTTGTCGAATTTTCGGTATTTAAATAATATAAAAATACAGGGTGGCATAGTTAAAATTGAAAGTTCAACTCAAAAGGATATTTTCACAAATTTTCCACTTTATGGGTTAATTTGGAATTTTGCCCTATCGGCCATGTATACATTTTTGTATAAACTTTCAAATATAATTTACAAAACTATAATTTATTTTTAAAATTTTTTAAAATTATCCAGCATAAATTAAAACTTAAGTGACCAAATTTTCACTGAAATGACTCCAGATGTTAATGATTCCCCTTTATTACTTTCACCTCTATCAGGTTGTCCCTGATCATTTTGTCCCCAAAAATTCATTTGTGAAATAAATTTCTTGTATTTGTTTATCACACAAATCATTGATTAATATAAAATTGTTTTCATCATTAGATTTACTTACAGTCAAAACAGAAACATCGCAAAATAATTCATGTTTTGTGCATTCCATTTTATCTAGGTTAGAGTTGGAATTTTCAAGTGAAATTTTTATCATTTATTAAGTAATTGTCTTAGTCCACAAAAATATTAATAAGTTAAAAATTATCTTGCTATTTTTGGAAATCTGTTGATTTTTTGTAAGGTTAGCCAAAAATCAGTAAAAATTTCACAAATCACCCTGTCATTCTTAAGCCGTTTGATATTTTCAAAAAATTCCTAAAGTATCTTGTACAGAATCAAATTTTTAAAAAGGCCTTTTCTAAAATATTTATTTATACAACTTAAATTAATATGACATCTTTAAAGGTGTCATTTTGTATGTATCACTAAAAATTCAAACAAACAAACAGAACACAAGATAATTAAATTTTGTAAAAAGGAAGATAAACAAAGTAAAATTATCAAAATTTAAATTTAAGGAATTTTAAAAATATGTTTCTTTGTAAATTTAATAAACTTGGGAATATTGACTAAATATTAAAATTTTGGAATAGCTATTTTTTTAATTAAATTGAAATAACTAATCTGATTATAAATCTGTTAACGGAATTTAAAAGATTAATATTTAATATATTATTTTAAAGTAATTTTATTGGAGAAATTTATTTGGGTTATTATATTTTCAAAATTCTTTAAAATAAAATTTAGAAAATTTTACCTTGTTTATTTTAACTTTTACAAAATTTAATTATCTTGTTTTCTTTTTGTTTGGTTTAATTTTTAGTGAAGCATACAAAATGACACCTTTTAAGATGTCATATTAATTTATTTTGTTCAAATAAATATTTAGAAAATATTTTTTTCTAATTTTAATTCAGTACAAGAAATTTAGGAATTTTTTGAAAATATCAAACGGCTTAAGAATGACAGGGTGATTTGTGAATTTTTACTGATTTTTGGCTAACTTTACAATAAATCAACAAATATCCAAAAATAGCAAGCTAATTTTCAACTTATCAATATTTTTGTGGACAAGGACAATCACTTAATAAATGATAAAAATATTATTTGAAAATTCCAACTCTAACCTAGATAAAATTGAATGCACAAAACATGTATTATTTTGCGATGTTTCTGTTTTGACTGTATGGAATTATTAGTTATTCTGGAACTTTTTTTGTATAACCAGTCCTCAAACTTTGATAGTGCACAACTAAGTAAATGTGACGAAACTGGAGACTTACACTCAAGGATAAGTTCCATAAAAATATGATAATTAAATATACACCTTGTTTCGAAACTAACAAGGACAACTTAACTAACTATATTTTATAAACATCTTGATGAAATTCAATAAAATTTATACACAGATACATTAACACCACCGATTGTTTGATATAATATTTAATTTTAAAATACTTATCTTTAAGTTTTTAAAAATTATGAAAATTAATATTTATAGTAATTTTCGTAAGATACCCTTTTAGGTTTGGTGCCTTCCGGGGACTTTATCTTAATTTTGATCAAAATGTTATAAGTAAAAAATTGTTATAAGCAACAATAATAATAATAATATCAAGAATTATAATAATATCGATGATATCAATAATAATAATATCGATGTAAGCATTATTATCGATTTCAATAACAATATCGATATTATCAATAATATAAATGATATCGATATCAATAATAATAAGAATATCGATATCAATATTAATAATATCGATAATATCATTAATAAAAATAATTATAACTATAATAATAATAAGGTTTCAATGTTTTTATATAATAAAGATTCTGTATAATTCTGTATAATTTTTTTTGAGGGTTTCAGAATGTTGTGCCTAGAATTAAAAATAAGTCGATGTGTTGTCAAAAACAAAAGAAATGTCTGATACATCCGAAAGCTCTTAATAACAGATTATTCTGAGAATCAATTGAAAGTGTGATAACCAAGGTGATGTAGAATATTTATTTATACTGGGTGAAATATTTTATAAAATATTTACTAAAAAGTCGTCAAATATTTATTCAAATATTTATTTATTTTATCAGAATTTAATTTAAAATAAAAAGTTTAATTTATTTTTAGAGTATTACAGGTAACAATAAGATAATATTTAAGGATTTCATCATTAAAACTAGTTCTTTTTTCAATAAAAATCATTTTATTTTTAGCGAAGCTCCTTTCGATTTCATAGTTAGTAATTGATGAACCTATAAATGAGATCTCTTCGGGACTATCATTGATTTTTTGTTATTATTCTTTTGCTATATATTTGCTATAAATAATTTTTAAAAATTTGAGAAGCTTCTGAAACTTGGTATTTTATATGAAAAACAATACATTTTACCACTTAGTGGTTTTATTTTTATATTTATATATTTATATAAATAAATATATTTATTTATTTATTTATATTTATTATAAAATTTTGCTAATAGCATTCTGATAACTTATTTAATTAGCCCCCAAATTTCTAGGAATAAATATAAATCCCAAAAAATATTTATTTAAATATTCTGCATCTCCTTGGTGATAACTCTTTGGAGAGAATAGAGAATACAAATTAAGAATACAATCAATGGATGACCTCTAACTGACGTCAAACACAAGTCAATTCTATAGAGAATGTCATCAATTGAATCAATGATCAGTTCTTAAGTAAAACCATATTCCGATCTTGTTCTGGCATTTTATTCATTTTCTTTTCATAAATATTCAATCGATTTAAGTTTATTTATTTAGTTTTCTATTAGTTTCATAAATAATACAAATTTTCATTTTAAAGCACTCAATAAGTATTATATTTATAATTGATTAATATCTTAAATGAAGTAAAACTATTAATTGTTGTTCTAATAAACCTTGCTTAAAATACATTGTACACATTGTACATTGTGTATTTGAATTAGTAATTAATTTTATTAATTTATAAAATATAAAATTCGCATTTTCGTAATAAACTTGTATAATTAGTGGAGTTTTATAATGTAATAAAAATCGATTTTATAAAAATATTTTGAAAATTAATGGCAAATTCTAATTGCTAAGAAGCAAATTTTAATTAACTTGGTAATAACAATATAAATTTGTTCAAATAAAAGGACTGAATTTATTTTTATCGCACTCTACCTAGATAAACTGTATCATCCGATTCTTATTTAGATCTAATGTTGATATTTTGTTAACCTTATTTCTATTAAATGATTTCTAATATTTTGATAAACTTTAATTACAATCGAAAACTGATAGCGTTGACCAGTTCGGGGATGAGGATTTGGTTAAACCTATTGGTTAGTTAGCCCAATCAGTCATTTTATAAATCAAAGTTTTATTCAATATAATTAGTTATTACGTATTCAATGAAATATAATTTAATATACAGTAATGTTCAAATCTAACTGGGACAACTTAACAGGCTATATTTCTTACACTATTTAATGAAATGTAATAAAATTTTGCATGCACATATATTGACTCC
>JAQFZM010002237.1:0-14365 GCA_034695785.1 Galumna obvia | reverse complement strand
GAATAGAGTAAGAATTTAATTGCGAGACACATATTTCGCATACATTTGAGACACAGCATTACATTGTATGATAAGTATAGTTTGAAAATTTTTGACAATTTTGTTTTCTTGTTCTCTCTATAATTGATTGAAGTGTTTATATTTTACATCCCTTTTATATACCCAATCATAATAAAAGATCTTTATTTCAATTTATATTCTTTAATAAACATATTATAATGAATAAACTTTTATAAAAATATTTTCTTTTTCATATAATAATAATCTGTCATAAAACGAATTAATACACGAATTTTTATATCTAATTTTATCTAAAATAATTATTTTCACAAAATAATATACAGTTCATTTGACTTTATTATCTATAAGATTTAAATTGATATTTATGTTTTAGGATATTATCTATTATGTTTATGCAATAAACAGCTTTTAAATAAATATCGGTTAAATTTTATTTAATTTTTCTTTCAATATTATATATTTATAATAAAAAAACAATTTAGAAAGCTATGTTATCCATATAAGTTTAATAAAATAATGAATAACTAATTCTTATTTAAACCTCAGAGACAAAGTCATTTCTTGTTATCGATAATGATCTGACGGAGATAAATTAACTCTTTTTGGTTCTTATTTTAAAATGAAAAAAGGTAAAGATATTTAATCAAGACAAATTAAGATAAATCGGTAATAATAAGTTTTTTGGTTGTTTTGGTAAAACAAACAAATTGGCGTGTTTTGTAAAATTTGTGCTCTCATTAATGGCTGTATTTATGCTTAGAACGACAAACACTATATCCGCTGTGTTAAAGTCTCGCCTAATATAAGTCCCAGACGTGAATATCTTTACAAACTTGATTATTTTGTCTTCAATTCATAAATTTCGAGAAATGAATTTATTATTAAATAAAACGTGTGGAGCAAAAGTGATATTTTTAACCCAATCAGTATAACACTCCTTAACGAATTAAAATTCTATATTACAATAAGAGAAAACATGAATAAAATTATTTAATTTTGTCAAGGTTATGAAAAAAAATTGAGAAATTTTTTCCCGTCTTAACTTTTTCTTTTAAAAAAGCATGATAGAGTTCCATTACAGTATGAAACCCTTTCTGGTAATTAATAGAAATTTCTAATCCTGATCTCATTTGGTAGGCAATATCAGCTTGAATATTTGCTAGCACATACAAAGATATTCTTCTTCCAGTATGACTTTTATTTGTTGATCGTATCCGCTAGGCTAGCTGTTCTTAGAATGAATTTTGCGGAGATAATCCAAGGCATTTTGTTTAATAGAAATGTGAGATCAGGATATGTCTGATCTTGGGTTTTCTATCTTATTATTACCGGCTATCTGTATATATTTGGTGGGATTTCGAGTCTTGTGTCTATTAACAATAGTGCAAATATCCACTTCGTCTGTTTTGAAAATTTCCAAAATTGTTAAAACTTGAAATTTTCAAAATCCTTCCACTTCCTCACCCACGGCGTTGTTTTCTTCTTCATCAAAATCGTCCTCGGGATCAGCTTTTTAATAATCAAATTTTGAACTGGTTGTACAACTCCCTCGGGAACAGGTACCACATTTGGAATGGGCAAAAATTAAAGAATTAATATCCCGGGTATATAGCCCAAATGATTTTAAAGTTTAAAATGAATATAAAAAGATTCAACTATTTTTAAAAAAACGTAACAAGGTAAATAAATTATGAAATAAGAAAAATAAAATTGGTTTGTTTTTTTGTTTAGTTGCTTTATTAGATTCATAATTTTTTTAACAAAATTTTATTTTAATATTATTTATATTTGTTTGGATAAAGTTTTAATCTTGTATAATTTATTTAAACTAATTATATTTAAATTAAAATAATTTCGTGCTGATTGATCACGAAAAATACTCCGGTATTAAAGTTGATATCCACCCAAACTATAAGAAGTTATTTGAAATGGTATATCTATGGTTACAATTAATCCCAGTATTCATATTTTATTATTAATCAGGCAAGTTTAAGACATGTAGTTATATTCGAATTTAAGTTAATTTGAATCTTTTATATGGAATTACAGCTTATTTGTGGTAAATTAAGTTTTGAGCTATTCATAACAATCCCCTTTTTCCGAAAAAGCTAGTTCAATAATTTAAAAGCGCCTCCATATTTGTAATAAAAATGGAGTAGAAACAATTTTTGTTTAAATGAGTCCAATTTTTTCTGGATCGAATTATTTCTACAAAAATAAGTTATTACAACATATTGATTATATTAAGGGAAGACAAATTCTTCAACTCTTTTTAAGTTAACTATAAAACAAATTAATAATGCATTTAAAAGCGCAGCACAGTGGTGCAGCTGAGCGTAGGATGAGGTTTGGAAAAATTAATAGTATATATTACAACACAGACAAAAAAGGAATTTTTCAAAAAATATATGACGCTTATTGCTAGAACAAAATCAATCCTAATATATTAACTGATAAACTATTAAAACTAATATATTTATTTGAATCAATAAATAATCATTATATATTAGAAGCAATCAATATACAAAATGAGAGAAAAGTCGCGTTTATTGGCACAATAAATGCTGAAATATCCAAAATATTATTGGTGAAATCTTTCTTAAACATTTCACAAAATAAAATATAACTAACATAAAATAAAATATAATAGTCAGTTAATCCGACCGATTTCAAATTTTGATATTGAAAGAAATTATTTATATTGTTTTGAAATGTAGTAATTCAGTCACTATTTGTTTTCTGTTTATTTAATATAAATTTAAAACTTGTATTGAAGATCCTTAGAACTCTACATGTTGTATTATTCCATGTACTTTATCTGAAGAATGAGTAAGAACAAAAATGATTCCTAATAATACAACAGTTATAAAAATTATAATGATATCTTTAAAATTAAAATTCTTGTTGATGATTTCTAAAATCAATTTAGGTCATAACCTATCATTTAAATTATCATAAGATGAATTAAACGAATGAAAAAAATTAATATTTGAAACTATTTAATTGAAAGAATTAAATAAAGTAGTAAATGAAACGATTGATTCAAACAAATGAAAAGAATTAAAGATGAGATTTGTAAACTTAAAAATAATTTTTTTTTAAAAATTTAAAATCATATTTAATTAAGTTTAATATACTTAATTAATTTAATTTGTTGATTTATATGGCTAAAATTATTTCATACATTTATTTATATATTTTGTGTTCTGAATAATATTTTTTTATACTAAATTATTTACCGAAAATTAATATGATATAATTTATGCATATTTGGTGGCAGCTTTGGGATTAAAAAGAATAATTTTGAAAATTTCTAATTTTATATATCTAAATTCACAAAGACTACGAATGAATAAAAAGAATAAATGAAACGAATAAATTTCACCAAATAATGAAACGAATTAACTGAATGAAATTGATTTTATCATCTCAATAAAAAATTTTAAAAATGAAAAAACCTTTTAACATTAATCATGTTAATTTAACTGCATTTTTTGTTTAATTCATAATAGTCAAATTTAATTTTAGGAATAAATTTTTATATAAGTTTCATTAACTACTCAGTTATATACTGAAAATTTTTAGGAGAAAAAATATTTACAATTAGTGGCAGCTTTGTGATTGTTAACAGTATATATAAAGTTTTAAAACTAATAATTTAAAAATTGCGCTGGAATGGATTTACCTGCTACCTCAGATTATACACTTGAACCATTTCAAAGCAAAAAAATAAAAACAGGAATAATATTTGGTATTCCTACTATTTATTGCGGTTTAATTTATGGTAGATCATCACTTGCAGAAAAAAACGGAATTGTTGTTTAGCATATATATTTATGGAATCAAACTTTAAATTAATTAACTGCTTATTTAATTCTTTAAATCAGGCGTAATCGATTCAAATTATCGTGGGCAGATAATGGTTATATTAATAAATCTTGGGAATAAAATATTTCAAATCAACCAAAGTGATCTAATAGCTCAGTTAATTATACAACCGTGCACTAATTGCATTATTGTTGAATGTGAATTGGACAACACCGAAAGAGAGAAAAAGGGTTTTGGCTCAACGGGATTTAGTTCCGATATTAAACATAATCAAAGTTTAAATGCAAACAATTCTATATTAACTATTGATTTTTCAAGCGAATCAAATATTAAATCTATTATGTCAATTGGATAAATAAACAATCAAAGACAAAAAAGACCCTATCGTATATGTTGGCTATAGAAATTATGGCCTTAAACGTCTGGATGGAATCACTCGCTTCCATTCATTCAATCAATTATTGAATAAAACAAAAACCGAAATTAATGTTAGCGGTGGCAATGGCCTTTACACCTTAATGGATTTAAGGTTACATAGACGAGAAATTGACAATAAAATAGGTGATCATTCGAGAAATGCTCACGTTTTTAATTTAGTTCCGACAAATCTCTTTAAAAACCGTCTTTCTTGTGATCTTGAGATTAAAAGCATTAGCACCGGTATTGACCCGAAAGAAATTAGGCGAGAGAAATATCCCAATGAATTAGAGTCGTTAGATACAGATTATCGGTCCCGAAACTCTGGAACCCAAGTAGTTCCAGAGTTCAGGCGTGGACCGCAGACACTAGTAACATTGCCGGCAACTGCCGGATCGTTGCACCCTCAATATATTAATCCACCATAGTTACAACAAAGAACCGATGAAAGACATGATTTGCGATACTTCTCGAGATTCGACAGATAATTTCATCTAAATTTTAGATATTAAACAATTTTGAAGATTTAATTAAAAATAACCTCTATATTAATGTTTCACTTTTAATAACCCATATAATTATAATTTAATTAAAATATTATAATTTTTAGTATTTTTTATATATTTTATGCTCCAAAAGACTAAAAATTATATAAAAATGATATTTAAAGTATTAATCAAATATCCAACAAAAATTAAAAAAAAACTATAATATTTTGATACATCATAAGCTATGTTGCACTGTATTGCGGCGCTATTAAATTAATTATTAATTTGTTTGATAGTAAACGTATCATAAGTTGAAGGATAAATTTTTCCTTTATAAACAATATTTTGTAGATATATTTTATATAAGTAATTTAATCCATAAAATGGCGGCTCATTATAACAAAGTTTTTCTTTTCAATTTTTATTACTAATACGGAGCCGCCAGTACATTCTTGGCCTAGATAATCCTGATAAAACGGTGATTGTGATGAACGGCTTCAACCCAAAATTATTACAAATTAACGGTAATTCTATATATAAGGCAAATTATTTATCTTTTTGACAGATTCTATTGAGTTAAGATTCGAATATCTCTTCAACTCTAAAACTTGCCTGATTTATAATAGAATATGAATACTCTCAGTGATTTAATCCATTGATATATTTCATTTCAAATAATTTCTTATAGTTTGGGGGAATATCAACTTTAGTATTAAAGTTGTTTTTGCGATGAGTCAATCGAAAATAATTTTTAAATCTTTTAATATTATTTCTCGAATGTTAAATTAGATTTAAAGTTAGATTTCAAGTTAAAACAACGAATGAATGAAACGATGTAATGAAACGAATGAATGAAACAAATGAATTGATGAATAAAATAATGGAATAAAGTGAACAAATGAATAGTTTTAATTTTTTTAAATTTTTTTTTATTTTTTTATTAATTTTATTTAACTAAATCATTTTGAAGCTTGAAATTAATGGATTGAGCAAATGGATGGAACGAATTAATGAAACTAAATTAAACGAATGCATGAAATAAATGAATGAAACGGAAGAATAAAACAAAATAATAAAATAAATTTAAAAAAAGATACATCAATTTTATAATAATTTTTTTAATATGAATCTTATAAATTAATAAAATTAAATTAAGTTTATTAAATCAAAATATTTTTTAAATTAAGATAGCAAATTGTCTTCATAAATGTAGTTATATTTTGTGATTTATAAATTATTTTCCGTTTCCTAAATTTACGAATAAATGAAATGAGATGATTATTAATTTTCACGATTAAATTTGAGAAAATCCCATAAATCTACAATAACAAATGAAAATTAACACAATTTAGACAATATCCTAAAAAGATATTATTTTTTATAAGATGAGTCATATCTTTATTTTATTTCAAAATAATTTTTAAATTCCAAAAAATATTTTGTATTTTATATTAAATAAATAAAAAAATTAAAAGTAATCAAAATAAATTTTCAATATTTTTCAAAATTTTCGATAGAGGAAATACATTACATACAACAATTATATAATAATCCCAAACGCGAAGAAAATATGAATCGTTACTAACTTACTATATTTAATTTCCAAATAATATTAATTAGTTGTGAAATTTTTAATTAGATATTATTACATTTTATTGTTATTTGAAAATTATTTAATACCATAAATGGCTAAAGGAGCCAACCTCAGGGGGTATCAGAACGGGTATTTTGGCTCGGCTCAGAGGGGATTAGGGTGGGTATATTTATAGGGATACAAAATTGCCTAAAAACATATAAAACGTCAAATTTTAGCCTTTTTCGGTAATATATGACTATTTTTAAAATTATTTCATCTCAATGGGGGGTTTTTAAAAGCCCCCCTTTAGCCATCTATGTTAAATACACAAATTTCTTTATCTATAACTAAATTAAAATCTCTTGATTTTATTAATTTAAATATAAAATCATATTAAATGTTTATAATATAATTGAATATTTTTTATATTTTTCCTGTATTTTTCAATTTTTTTAAGTGATGAATAATTATTAATTCATAATCTATCCTCTATATCGCGAGTGTGCTTTAATAGGTTTATACTTACATAATTTATTATCTCTGGATATTTCAAAAAAGAAATGATGAGCTTAAACTATCATTAAAGAGTGAATTCTTACCCAATTAAGAAATATTATGAGGTGATATAATAGGCAATAGTTTTACAGACAAATGATTCTTATATATCAGCAAAAGAATCAAAAGAATTTCAATAGGTATTTAATTAATAAATGGGAATATTTTATTAATAATTATGTGATATAAACAAAATTTTTGCAATTCTTTGCTTGAGAATAAATGAGTTTTTTTCCATTTATTGGAATTCAATTAACTGGAAAATAATTGCTGAAAGGCTTATCAAATTTAAGTTAATTGTTCTTAACTCAAAGAGGAAAATCTTTCATTAATAAATAAGTTTCTACCAAACAAATAGAAATCGTTATCAATTATGGATTTATATCATTAGATAGAAAATACCTCTATTATTAGACATCGATCCATTCATGACATAATTTCTTGTCAAACCAAATTGAGGAGATTAGCTTTTATGTCAAAATATGAATGATTCTGTGTGGACACAACATTTTTTGATTAATTGTATGTTTTTGTTCTACTCTTGAAGAATTAGAAATATGAAATTAAAGCAATGAAATACCCTATCAAACACCAAACTTTAGAAAACTAGTTAAAATAATTTATATTATTTTAAAAGATAACAATTTATCAGTTTCCCAATTATTGTATTCAAGTTTAAAAACTAATAAATCCACTTAGAAAATATTTTTAAAAATCACTCTACAATAAAAAAAATTCGTTTACATTGATTTCTATATGAATATAGAATATACTAAACTGTATGTAGGAAAGCAAAAGACAATTCCCTATCGGCATATAAATTCATTACTTTATTTTACACTGATTAAATAAATTGATCAATTGTGCAACTGTATTTCATGATTCATACACAAAAAGATAGTGATTACACATAATTTTACTAATGAACACCGAAATCTCATGATTAATATTCAAAATATAGTGATTAAAAATAATTGGTTTAATTTACATTAGTGATAGGAATATTTGAAGTTCGCGCTTAAATTAATAGCAAGCATTAAATCAGTAATTTCTCAATATATGCTTTAATAGAATTTTGATCATGAAACAACGTTTAGCAAGGGTGAATTATTTAAATACCACTAATTATAAAAGGGTTTAGTTTTAGTATAATCTAGATAATGATATTTACGAGAAGTAATAAAAGTTCCATCAAATGTGCCATCAATTCCTTTTGCTATTTAACATATATATATTTCATGGTTTTCATGTTTAGATAATTAGCCTAAATAATTCATCTGGAAAATACAATAATTCAGAATATTTAATAAGTAACTGACTATTCATTTAGTTTCTGTTATTATAAATTTCAAAATATCAAGATTATATTTAATATATTAATAAAATTACAATTTTCGATTTAAAAATTAATAAAGATTAAAATTATCCAATATTTTTAACAACCCTGATTTGGTAATTAAACCTTCAAGGTAACAACTATCGGGTATTATTAAATTATATATCTTTATAAAGAAAAACTTTAACAAATTTTACATTCTTATAAAATAATATAGAACTTATCTGGAATATTTTCTGGATAAAATTAAGATCAAAATAAATTTAATTTTAAATAAAATTATTTGTGTTTTCATTATAAAAATAATATCATTATCCAAGAGATACAGAAGCAATAAAATAGCACCTTTAAAAAAATTATTGAAATATGAATCTTGTTATGACTTTATTCATTGAGTTATTAAAGACTTTATTAAAAAAATATTATCTGAAAAAATTTAGGGTAAATAGATAATTTTTAAAAACAAGAATCACCATGATAAAAACCTCAATATATGGAGATAGGTTTCTTAGTATATAATAAGAGTTAATTATCTGCCCAAAAAATGAATAATTGTGTATGTTCTTTATATAATTCCTTTTTTATTTTATTCCTTTTTATTTTATTCATTAATTATTATTATTGTTTTATAATACTAATACAGTAAAATCTCAAGTTGTTTAGGGTTCCAATCAATAAAAATCCTTAACCGATATAAGAAAATATATTTAAAGAAATTAACCAAAACTTAATCTTAATTTAAATAATTTCTACTCATTAATTATATAATATAAACATCAAACAACATAACTCATATTTAAGTTACTAAAATATGCTTATTTTATTATTCTAAACTATAAAATATAAAAACTAAGTTCGAGTTCTTTAGAAAAACAAAAAAATATGTTACATTACAATACTTATATAAAAATTAATATTTCATTTAATTCAATGAACCATAAACTATTTTCCACATATTATCGTTTAATATATAGAGTTGAGCAAATTCTTCAAAATATTTGTAAAATTTTATATAAAAATACAAATTAGATATTTCTTTATTTAATTTACATACAGTAAGATATTGGATAAATGATTTTGTCTTAGAAAAACAATTGGGATATTGTAATAGCTTCACCTAATTGTAAAACAATTTGTTTTTATATAGTAATATTTTGTTCTTTGTTACTATATAAATTTATTATTAATCTCTTATTTGATTTAAGTTATTTAAATTATTAATATTCGCTAAAGGCCCGTATTCAAAAGATTGTCCTTATGGATTTATACTTCTTTTATGTCTAGAAGAATTCTTTATTTATTTTTAATTATATTGCTTCCCTTGTATAAGGTTGTTATTAATAAAAGTATTAAATTCGTCTTATCTGAATTAGAAAATTTTGAGAAAAATAAATATAATCAAACTTACAGATTATTCGCAAAATAATAGGTAAGCAAACAACGCACTAATGTGATATTTTATATTATCTTTTTTTGGGATTGCTTTTAACAGAGAGAATAAAATATTTTATATTTGTAAAAATGTTGCATTTGTAAAATTTTTATTCCAAATTAAAATTTATTTAATGTTTAACAAATATATTTTTAAAATATTAAATTCAACGAAATTAAAATATATACAAATAATAAACACAAATGAACTAGTACATTTGCTTAAATCACAAACAATTATGTTATCAGGATGTTTAACATGGTATTTATTAGACAGAATGTATGAATCTAATACAAAGTTTAATGATAAAATTTTTATACTATTTATAATTACAAATTATTAACATTTTTACATTAAATAATTTAAGTATATCATAAACACTTCACAATCGATTTTGTTAATGGTAAATTTTAAATCTAAAGTATTTTGTTAAGTAATCTTTAAGATATTAATATAAGTTAATAATATTTTAATTTAATATTGTTTACTAATCGATATTGTTAATCATATTGTCGGAAATAAAAAATTCACCAAAATCAATTCTCTAAAATACATTTAATTTTAAACAAAATTATAAATTATAATTCAAAAAAATTAGACAAGCCAAGGATCGAATTGAGAAATATTGAAGTATTCGGCGGTATTCATTAAATAGTTTAATATTGCACTGTTGATTTAGAAATAGGTCATAAAATATAATGTATTACAAATACCCTATATTAAAAATAAAATTTGTCAGCTTTATTGTTTTTAACGAAATAGACGTTGTTTTTATGAAATATTGATAAAATTTAATGATGGGCTTATTCAGTTGGGTTAACAGTTTTAAACGTTTGATAAAACTATTCTAAACTTTCAATTAATAAATTAAACTAATATTGCAAGAAATTTCAAACTAAATTTTTATTATAAATTCAAATTATTAAAAATCGGTTGAGCCATTCAAGATTAATCATGTTTTAACCATAACTAATTGTTATTTCTTCGACTGTATGTATGTATGCGAGCAGTGCTTAGCCTTAAAGAAAGGAATTCTCTTATTATATACAATATATTTTATGCTTTTCATAGCACAGCACATGTAAATTAAAGTCTGTTTTTCTGAGAAATTACTAAAATTTGAAATTCAAGAGAAAAATACTTTTTTTCAACTGCTTTTCATATGAGTTAATAATTTCAATGAATAGCCAATATTTTCTCTTATTCTGTACTAAAAGTGTTTTGCGTATTCCCCGGGAATTCACTTTAATTGTGTGCTCTTATCAAAAGACAAAAATCTCATCAATTATTCAAAAAGGAATAAAAACTGCAAACGAAATACTGAAGACATACATATGAGGGTAATAGGTTTCATTCACGAACAGAGAAATGTCTTAAAACATATTTTTTGCATGAACAGTGAAGAATGCATCAGTTGGTGTGCCCTGTGCTGTGCTATTCGTATGGCTGATCGCAAGCAGCGCACATCTTATTGCCAGTGCCATAGAAAAATCTTGTGGCCAAATGCTAAGTGGTTGTGCTAAGTGCTAAGTGATCTTTTAGCTTATTTTATCAAATTTAATGCAAAACTTAGAATTTTCGTCAAAAAAGGTAATTGTAAAGTTTTCAAAATTTAAAGGACCAAAATTTGAGCGTTAAGGCATGAATTTTGATGATTTTATGCATTTCTTGAGGTTTTTCTTTAATTTTCTTTAAATTTCCTGCCATTTTTTGATTCTTTTTCTTAATTTTACTTATTATTACGAAATTTACATATTTGCTTTTGCAGTTATGTTCCTTATCGATATTGTTGAAAGATTTGATAAGAAAAAGTTCAAAGATAGAGAGTGTATGTATCGGGCAAAATACGTGAAAAGAACATTACTCGAACTTGGCATTCATTTAAAGATATTGTTTTGGACGCAACTTCATCTGTGAGTTTACATATTTTCTTTCATAAATTAATTTATCTTCTTTCAAGAATTAATGTTTGAAAACGAAAAGAGTTCAAAGAAAGAATCGAATTCTCATAAGAAAAAGCATTCAAAGAAAGAATCGAGTAAACATAAAAAGAAACGTTTTAATAATAAATCAAGTTCGTATGTTAAGAGTTCGGGGATTTCTGCCGATGAGTTGCCAGTACGTGCTTCTGATAGCGAGTTAAATAAAGAATCTGAGTAGCCATTATTTATTAACGAAACTGAGATACCGAATGGTGAAACTCATTGTGAAAAGATAAATCCCAATTATTTTTGAGATTTGGAAAAAGTGGACATCCTTCCCACCTGTTCTCTAGAAATGTCGACCGGATATCAGTTCTTTCATTTGTATACTGGAATGCTTCTCAGAAGCGTAACACCTCCTCCTATTAACAAATGACGAAAACGTTACTATGACCTGAAAGTCAGAACAAATTAAAAATGTAACTAATTATCGTTGATTTATTGATAACATCATTGGTGAATATGAAGTGTATCTCGCCAAAAATAGCATTTATAAAAAAGTGTATCTCGTCAGATATTATGGTTGATGGGATTGAATCACTATCTTTTAAGTTCCGCAAAATATCACTATAGGTGCTATCGATGATTATGAGCGGCATAGAGATTATATGTGTCGTGGTTCTTTTAAAAAAATTAGTTAGTGAGACCATACCTAAAGAAACCCAAAAGTTCGTATGCAGAAGTTCTGGTTCTTGAAGATCTTTTTCGGTCGATAGGATCAAATGGAAGTTTTGGTTTCACTTTTAATAAAGAGTCCAGTTTTCTAGTGTAAGTGTTTTATATTTGAGTTCTATTGTTTTGACCTAAATTATTTCATGGTTTCAGACAACTTAGAAAATCTAATTGTTCGCGAACTAAACTTCTGTAAAAGAACTATTTCTGTTTTCCGCACTCTATGTGTAACCGGATATTGGAGTCTAGATAATGTCATTGGTTGACCCGAAGGAATGAAAACTAAGGTCTTTCTTACAAAACATTAGAAGTTCCAAAAGTTTCTGTTGAGCACTTCTTCCAAAATACTTAACATTCTAAATCGGAGATCTGGAATTATTCCGGGGAATTCTGGTGAACTGCTTCTGATTGTTCCAGTGATTTATTATCCAGAATTTTCTTCCTTATCCAATAGTAATCCAATTTTTCAAACGCACGTTTGCATGTTATCCATTCAAGATCTTCCAGATGGAAATGGACAATGTAAATGAGTTTACAAGATATTATTTGATTTTATATAATATTATCCAATTTCTAGTTATTTTATGGAATTCAAAAAAACCGCTTACAAGGTTCTATGTGGACAAAGCTACTTATTGGTCGTTACGTGAGACAAGATTATCTCTGGATGTAAGAGTCATACAATACATTACATAAAATTATAACAAAGAGAGAAATATCTTTTAATAACATTTTTAGGATATGGTATCAATTTACCATAAGCATTCTTACAAACAAACTTTTGTTTATACGAATATTAATCTAAACATTTTTCATGACTTAAATTAATAATTAAATTTGAGATTAAACTTAACTATTAAATTTAGAGAAGTAACATATTAAATGAAGTGTATATGTTAAGTGAAAATAATAAAATTTGATTTATAATGATAATTTTTTATTTGATATGTAAATTACTTACTTGTAATCTTGAGATGATGGAAACTGTTTTTAATATAATAATTATACACTTCTTAACTCATTACATATAAACTTATCTAAAAATTTATTTTAGAATTTGATATTAATTTAATAATATACAGTCAACTCCATAATATCCCAGAATCTAAAGTGTTTTTCGCATACAGAATTACCATGGTTATAGTTGGAATTTCAAACCTAAATTTCTATCAACAATTCAATCATTATTCTAGTTTGAAAATTGTTTGAAAGTTTAAAAGTCACCATATTAATTTTTTAAATTCATTGATTTTTGTAAGATAAGCAAAAATTAGTGAAAAAATTACATTTAACGCTGTCATTCTTAAGAAGTTTAAGATTGTTTAAATATTTCAAAAGTTTCTTGTACACAATTGAAATTAGAAAAAATAATTTTTTGAAATTTTTATTTGAACAAGCTAAATTAATAAAATATTCTTAAAATTGCCATTTTGTATGCTTTACTAAAAATTCAACTATGCAAAGATTATACAAGTTAAGTCAATTCTGTAAAATGGATATTAAACCACCAAGATCACTTAAATACGTTTGGAAATGAGAGATGATGCTTTTTAAAGGTAAAAAATATAAAAATGAAATAAATCAGATTTTAATAAAAGTCACAAACAATAAAAATTATTGTTTTTACATTTTAATAACTGCAGCTCTTATTTCTAAACAAATTTAAGTAATCTTTGAGGCAAATTGAAAAATGATTCTTCCTTTATCAAATCTGTTATTTTCATTCAAAAAATCAATGTTGTTCATTTTAAATTAATGTATTTCATATGGTGCTTCATATATCACAATGAACTATAATATAACCAACACTAGTTATATCCTCTTTTCAATTTATATACCTTAAATATGGCTATTAAATATTCAGTTTAAAGATTTGATATCGGATAAGTTGTTTTAATATAACTCAAATATATCAAGTTCAAAATTTTAGTATTTAGTCAAATTTCCTAGTAAATTATATTTTCTAGGAAGCATACAGTGGTGGCCTTTTTACGTGTCCGGTGACTTTGGCTTATATCTCCTTTAATATTTAAGTGAATCAAATTATTTTTTAACCCC
>JAQFZM010002236.1:0-14369 GCA_034695785.1 Galumna obvia | reverse complement strand
AAATACCCCCTATACCCCCCTGTCGCGAGTAAAAGTAGCCAAAAATAGAAATACCCCCCCCCTGTCAAGTTGACCATGGCCATCCCTGAGTTAGTGAGTGTTTTGAGAACTATTGCAATAAGTTATGGCCCATAACTAAAGAAGAATCCCGAATGAACTATGCTATACCTAGGATACTTATGCCTATTGAACTGTGCAATATATAAAACCTAGGATAGTATTGTACTCTAAATTCTTCAATTCTAAAAATTCTAGAAATAATTATTATAGAAAATTTTTGTATCAAAATATTAAGAGGGCAACAGAGGGCAACATAGGGCAACAGGGGGCAACAGGGGGGACTGTTGCACTTATGGGCTATTTTTTCTCGGAAATCACAAGAGATAGAAATTTAGTTTTTACTTAATAAAGGACTATAATTTATTTTGTCATTAATAATTGGTTAATGTATTAATAAAAAAAAATATTATTATTGATTAAAGGATTGAATAAAAAAAGGTTAACTTTTCAGACATAAAGTTCTCACTATTTTTGATTATAATATGTGAACGTATTATATGTTTTGTTAAATGAATTGAATTTTAGAATTGATTACAAAAACTGAATAAAATTAGTTTATTTTGATTAAAATGAGGGCTAATTATCGGCCAATTGTTAACATTTACCGTCAATTGTCGTCTCAATCAAAAAGTATCGCAAATTCTTAAAGGAAAGTATTGACTAAATCAAGATTTTACTTCATTTTTAGAGTCAAAAGGCTCGACAACAAAGACATCAAAAGGTCAGAATGAGAGCAGTGGTGGTCAGAGCCAACCACCGGAACCGACCACTACCGGACAATCTTATGAATGTCCCGAATATTATGGTCACAACACAACTTCTTTTTATGATTATATGGTTGATATGTCTAAACATAGATTAAAACAGCCCTCAAATAAGAGTTGAAATCATAGTTTTGCGTTGAATTTCTTAAAAAAAACTTCAATTTATTAATAGATTTAAAATACATTTAAAATATGTTTTATGGATGAATACAATTATATATAAAAAATTAATTGAATTTATATTTAATTTTAGAGGTTTTTCTCTTCAAATAAAATAATTCATTTAACAAATGTTTTAAGAAATCTTCAGAAATATATGAATTTATAACTAAATAAAAAATTAAAATTAATTCAAAATTGATTTCAAAGCAATTCTTAAAAATAGTTTTCATTTAAATGATTAATGAATAACAGAATATTATTTAAATGAAACATATTTTTAAAAATATATCAAAGATTTATTTCAATTATTTAAAGATAAGACTTAAAGAACCCTCACTTTTAAAATAAAATAAAACAATTGACCCATAATTGGAAAGTGAGGTCTTTTGGATGGTTTCCAACTTTTTTTTATTGATTCGCTTAACTATAATCGGAATATATTTGTCAAACAATAGTTGAGGCACTCTTTCAATCTCAGAGTAAGTATTGATTGGATATCGGATTAAGAGTTCAAATCTCAGACATCTTTTACTTCACCAGAAATAGAACTATAAAATGTTGGCTAAAAAAGATATAAAAAATGATTTATTAATATTTTAAAGGAGATTATTAGGAGAAGTTCCCACCTTTTCATCGATAGTAAGATCTTCGAGGCTTTGATTTAAGTCGTCGTCTCCTTTTTGTCTTATGTCCTCTTCGTTTTCAGATTCTGAAGACTCATTCATGTTATGAGTTTCAGCAATAGTAGTAACTCTTTTATCGATCCCTTCTTTTTGAGAATTTAGATTATTTATTGAACTGTCCATTGGATTGATTTTAAGGCTCGTTCTCTGTTTTCCCAACTTTTCATAGCATGCATTACAAACCCGAACGGGTTTTGATGACTGATTCGGTATTAAGAACTTATTTTTAGAGCACTGACCGCACACCACATCTCCACAATTGCGGCAGTGATGCTAAGATATAGTCATTGATTAAAATAAAATAAAATAATTAAAAGCAAATACCCGTCTATTAATGACAGTAAAATGAGATTTCCTGCAGTGCATACAAGTATTGGAAGCGCTGTCGGGCACCCAAACAGCTGCGTGTTCTGCTGCCGGTCTGTTCCCCGCTTTTCATCAACAAAATATTGTAACTTCTTTTTCAAATTTAGTTTATTTCTTACTTCTATTTATGAGTTCTTCGACACATTTGTTGATGTGAGCCATCCATTCGACCTTTTCTGTAGCGGTGGCCGCGTATACCGCAAATGATTTGTTGGGAGTTTTGATGAGCCATCCATACCTTAAGTCTATATTCAATATATTTTTAATTATAATTTCTCTAAAACTAATTAAAGTGATTACTGTCGTCATCAGACAAGTCTTCGAGTTTGACGTTTTCCAGAGGAATGATATGCTGTCTGTTATACTTCTTTTTGTTGATGATTATACTGCCATAAACTAATATATCACTAAATAGAAACACTTGTCTCGGCTTTAGTTTCTTTCGACAACTCTTTGTTAAAATCCCTTTTATTAATAAAATCAAAATTTTAGAAATAATTTCCTCAAAAAGTCATACCTTCGCCGACGAGTACTCTTCCAGGGATTGAAAGGGGCTTTAAATTAGAAAAAAAAACATTAATTAATTAATTAAACAAAAAGTTGATTAAAGTATGTCTACTAAAAAAAAGTTAAAATAAGAGATTATTTTGATTATAAATCATTGAAAATAAATATTTGATTATAAGCTATAAATTATAATAAAGTGAATACCACTCCAGAAATGCCGAAACAATTTTCCACGTTTGCAATGCGTCGGGCATTTGTCTCGCTGTTCACTATCAGGGTAATTTACAAATCATTAATTTCAATTCGTATATATTTATATATATCACAAGTATAAAAACAAAATAAAAAATGATCATGGCTACAATAACAATTAATTGGAATTATTGGAACAAATTATACCAAGTTTATCAACCATTGATTTGAATAGAAAAATATAAAAGATAACTTTTAATATAATATAAAGGAATAAAATAGAACTCAATTAAATTAGAAAATAATAATAGAAATAAACTAAATATTGTATAAAATAAATGTTTTAATGGCTCTCAGTATTCAGTCAATTGACTGGTTATTATTAGTCAGTGGATGTCAGAGTGTTGTGAAATACTCCCCTTTTGGACGAAATATCCATTGAGTCGACAAGTTTTGAACGCCTTTTTTACTTCTAGTTTAGAGTCATATGAATTTTGTCAAAACTTTTTTTTTGAAAACATTTGATAATATAAATCGATTTCTCGTTAATTAACATAAATTTTTAAAATAATTATTGTTTTTAGTAATCAAATGTAATCAATAAGTTATTGTCTATTAATGTTCAAAATATAACTCAAATATTATTACTTTCAAAACTTTATTCTAATTTAGAATAGAGTTGCAAGGTCATTAAGATGATTAGTATATCAAAAATTGAAATTAATAATTAAAAACAAAATTTTTTATTTCCGTTTTTGAATTATTTTAGTTTTGTTTTCATTTAAAATCCAAGACTAAAGTCCTTTCAGTGAATATCCGTTTTAATCAAATGTTTTTAATTTGATTTCTATTTATAGTCTATTCTTTTATTTTTGTGGTGTACTGTCACTGATGTCCACTCATTTCTCTTATGATTTTTTAAATAAATATTTGAATTTACAATAAATTCTATTCTATTTATTGAAAATTTAGTGAAAATTATTCAATAATTTTACAAGAGTAATATATTATTACTTGCTAAATTTAAATCTATTAACTTTTCTAAAAAAATCAATGATTTCTGTATTTTTAGACACTTTTAAATAAAGTGATTATTTAAAGCATAAAATGTTAAAAGAGTTAATTAATGATAAATAAGTGATAGTTCTCTCCGGAGGCAATTTGTGAGTGATTTTATTGGTTTAAATGTGATTAAAAAAAGAAAATATTTACAAAATGTTTATTTTAAATGAATATTAAAAATGACAACAAATTATTTATAAATTATCTCTAAATTTAGTGAAAAATGATCTAAAAATTGTTGAGCACTTAATTCAATTAATTGTCAAAACATTAAACCCTAAAATATTACTAAAAATTTAATTGAATTAATGTTTGACAGAGTTTGAGATCAGCACAACTAATGTCTAAATTGATGGGAAAATGTCATAACTTTTGAAAAAATTATAGTATTTTGAAAAGAAATTTAGTGACAAAAAAGTATTGACTAAAAGTTACAATATAAAATTATTTTGATTTTTTGCCGATCGTTCCGAACGCAGAGATGACCGTCGGTTTAGTACCGGAGGCCACAGTCACTGGTATTACCACTTGTGGTCTCATGAGGTTAACCTGATTTGGTTGTGCTGAAGGGGCGTCCCATTTGCTCTTCTTTTTAGTGGAGTCATTGGCATCACTGTTCTGACCCTTTTTAGTGCCTGAAATGAAGTCCACTTTTACTCTTTCTTTGCGTTCGCGTTCTCTTCTATCCATGTCTTCCTTTTGTCGTTTCGCCAATTCTTCATAGAATGACTTTTCTGTCCAAATGTGTGGATCGTAGACATCGGGCGGATAATTAGTGGCCATTTCGTCGATACCACAATAAGCGATCAGTTTCTCATAAATACTCGGATTTCGAAAGTCTTTTCTCTTTTGTATAATTGTGTTCATATCGTAACCCCTTTTCATCTTTTCGTGTAAACGAAGAATCTTTTCCTGAAGTGATTTCGAACAGTTTTCTATCGGTTCCGACGGAATCACTATTTGATCTTCACTTATACCACACAACGACTTGTGGTAAGAAACGGGAGAATTGGGCCGAACTTCGGCTCCAGTTTTATCTTTAATTTCTTCTGAGCTCTCATTTTGAAAGTTTTGACTTTTGTCTAACGATTCAATTGATTTAAGAAATGAATTGGAGGGCGAATTAGTCCGACTTTCTCCTAGATTTGAGGCCCAATCACTGATTCGTTCATTGATTGGTTGACCATTCAATTGATAATTTATATCAATTGAGTTGTTATCGGAATCGTTGTCTGACTCCGAATCGGAGTAAGTGTTGGTCAGAGAGACCAAAGCCGAGGGTTTAGACATTTAACTCAATTCAAACACAAAATCAATAAAACGTTTAGTAAACAAAAAATAGTTTAAGTTATGTCCCAAAAGATGGCAGAAGAGGGTATTCTCAGTGCAAAAACACATTAACTTTTGGTCGATTTAGGCCTCAAAATACAAAAACTAATGAAAACTCTTATTTCGTAAAGAATTTTATATAAAAAGTTATTTCAATTTTTTTTTCTTTTAATGACTTTTTCTGATAATAAATCATTTGTTCGTTGAGTCTCTTCTTCTAAACATTAAGGAAATGTAAAACCTCTTAAAATATGTAAAGTTTTGACCATTTTTTGCAACAAAAGATATTTCTTTTATTCAGAATATTCTTTGACTCAATTTATAACTAAAATTTATATTAATATTAATAATAATAGTAATTAAAATTATATTTTTAACTCACAATTAAAAATTGTATATAATTTAGAAATTTATTATAACTAATATAAAAAATTTTCAATAATAAAGTTAATTGACCAAGTTACACTGTAATACTGCCTTATTTATTCTTTAATATTACTCATGATAATTTTTTCCCAATTATATCCGGGTCATATATTTTGACATAAGTGATGTCCACTCAAATTAAAATTATTAGAACCCATTGTTTGCAAATTATTTTATTTAAAAAAAGTCAATAAAATTAGTTTTTGAATAAAAAATTCAATTTTATTGATTTGAGATGAGATTTATTAAAGTTTTACACAAAATTTATTTGAGTTCAAAATTTGGTCGATCTGTTTGTTTGGTCCCATAATAAATAATAAACAATAAATAATAATAACTTAATAATAGTAATAATTATAATAATAACGATTATTATTATTGAAATTCAAATGAATGAGCTTTTTCTCAGTGATAACACAGAATAACAATTCTTATATCCTTTTGGAAACATTAATTGATTTTCAGTTGAATTGTTAGTAAATTAACTCTAAGAGCGAATCGATGTAAATGTGAGCACAACTGAGTCTCGTTTCCAGAGAAGCCGGTAATCAGTAATAAATTTAATTAAACCAAACATTCATACAATCGCTTTAAGTGATATAAATGTGCAAATAGTGATCACAAATCTCTTAATTTTTATTAACTTTGAGTTCTCCGTAGATTTGATAACAATTTTGAATATAACTATTTTAAGAAATCCCGGGATTCAGTCAAACCATCAAATTTGAGGAACGGTCGCAAAGTATGAGAAAAATCGCTTATAATTAGAAAATCTAAGTTTTTGAGCACTTTTTTAGAGAAAATGTCTTTTTATAAAAAGAGATGTTTTTAACGATTGGTATTAACAAAATGTTATTAACAATTGATGTAACGATAAATGGTATTAAAGATACTCTACAATATCACATCTGACGTGAGGACACGAAGAACCACTTCTTAAATGGTTTGCTTCACTGTTGCGATTCAAGTATGGAAATAATCGGATGAAAGTGCTTTCAATGTTTTGTGTGTTATCGTAATTGGAAGTGGCATTTGTCACCTCCAGTGCCGCCACCGAACTCTCCGAACAAAAGCCTGCGTTTTCTAATCTATAGCTCTGTATTCCACCCAAACTCTGTGCTCTTCTTCTCGTATTTGGAAGAGTCAGGTCAGTCCCTATTTATCGAATTAGTCATTAGTAAGTAATAAATTTCAAGTTATTGAGTCGTAATGATATTAGACAAACCTCTTGAGCGGTCGGTGTCGTCGTCATCACAGGAGGAAAAGTCATTTGCGTTGTGTTTATGAAAGTTGTGTCGAATCGCTTTGGCATAAGAAGTGTCATCAGATTCCAGTGCTCTCACGTTGGCATTGATTTCAATGTAGGGCTCCTCTCCGCTGACCGGAGACAAGAATTCTGACTGTTTATAACTAATACTACTATTAATAGAAGAGTCGGTGCTCTTAACGCTCTCAGCTTTGGATCGATTATTAGAAAACTTCATTTCTCTGCTATTATTGTGCTGTTTGTCGATCAGAGAAAGGGCTCTCAATGATAGCAACTCTGATGAGCTCTGCTTTACTGTCTGTTTGACCAATAGATGGTCATTGTTTTGTTCACTAAACTCAGGGCAGGACTCGGGTTGAGGTAATTGCGTCACTTCAGTCGATATCTCGAGCGATGCAGAAGTTGACAGAGATGTCACTTTTAAACTGTAAAGAGAAGAGTGTTATGTCAAACACCGGTAATAATGCATTACGCAAATGGATTCAACACAAGGAATACCTTTCATATGGATTCCATTTCGAACTTATTTTTTCGTTTTCGTTATTTTCGAAACACTTTTTATCTTTGATATCGAGTTTGGGCTCAACTCCAACACCACTTCCAATATTACCGATTATTTGTTGAGTTTCCGCTTTAGTTATAACAAGAGATGATTCTTCTAATCCCCTCCAGCGAAATGTGAGCGCTTCCAATTCGTACGCTTTCTATTCATCATATTTGCAGACATTTACGACAATATTCACAATCAAATGCTTTTACATTATTTTATAACACTTTTCCTTTACTTTAAAGTTCTCTTAGATCTCAATCTATCGGAAATGCATTTCCATTCAATATTTCTCATAACTTATAACCACTACTCATAAAATGTGACCCAATTTTCAAATAACTTTTTATTGTTAATTGAAATTTCAATTTTTATAATATATTACTATATTTAAGTCAGAATTTAAGAGTATTTTCATTAATACTTAATTGAATTAATAAAATGAATAATCCTAAACATGCAAATATTGGCATCCATTCGAATTTTCTAATTTTCCACATTTCAAGATTCTAGTTCATTTTTCACATATGAATTTTGTCATTTTTTCAGATCTATTTCTTTGATTTCATAATAATATTAAAATTAATTCAATATTTTAAGCAAATGAGAATTTCTCTCATTTTTATACCTCATTTTCAGCGATAAATTCATTAAAAAAATAAATGCATTTCTTTTGAATTTATATAAGAAATATATTAAGATTGGAGTCTGGCGTCAATTCTTAGGAAATTAAATATTATTGTAATGAGAGAAAGGTTTGTCTAAACTCATGTTTGTTTGAACTCATATTTAATATTAGATTTGTTTTGTTATTAAAATTTAATATAAAAATAACAATATTTTAATAATATTTTTGTAGTTTGCTTTTGATTAATTTGTATCTAGATGCAAAGTTGCAATGTTGATATGTGTTGCAATTATATGTTGGAAAAGGTTTTGTGTCAGTTTTAGAATTTATTTATTCACTATAAGTAACGGATTGTTAATTCTGTTAATTAATGATTAAAAGACTCTCTTTTTTCGCTTTAATTTTCAGTTTATTCAAAGGATTTATATCTATAGATAAGAATAGAAATACCTCTTTTAGTCTTTGTCTGAGTCTGAAGTTATCTTCGGTGACACTTTTGATTCTGTGATGTAATTCCATTTCGTCGGAATCCCTCCGAGATTTTTTAAATGGTTTAAGAGTTGCTCTGACCCTTCGATCGCCGGCCAAAGGATTTCTTTTGAGTTCAATTAACTATTAATAAAAGAGAATCAATGAGTGATTTCATAGATCTCTAATGTATAAGTGATCGGACGGACAGATGGACGGCATCCCTCACCAGTCTCACCTTAGGCACGAACACCAGGCATAGCGTTGCCGTTGAACAGAAAATAATGAATATGGAAATAATGACAAACGCGGCGTCCTGTTGGTCCCGGAGCACAAACGACAGTCCGGCGCCGATGACACACATTATGACAACATTATAGACACTCATTCCTATATATTTAGAGTCATTGAGCGCCGGAATACTGACATGTCTGGTCTCCCAGGCCAAGAATATTCCGAAAGCCTACGCCAACAAAATAGTGAAAAATCAATCAAAGCATTGAACGAATCGAATAAAGAAATAGTCGACAAAAGAGAAGATTTATTGGCCAACCATTAAAAGGCCTTTATATATATAGATTGAGCCCAAGAATATTGTCATCCTTTTGCTTTGGCAGTACTCCATTTCGGGAATAACCCATATGTCCTCATTTTGTGGTGATTGCTACGTAACAATTTATCCTCGATTACAATGAGATATAATAAATTTGAGATGATCTAGTATGATATAGTATGATCTAGTACGTATACACATATGATAACATTTATATATTTATTTATACTATTATTGATGTATAGAATCTGTTTTACTTATTTTTATGATATTCTGTAAATGACAACAAACCTCTGCAGTTCCGTTATGTGTGTCTCTATAGAAGGGGTCGACAATTTGCCAGGTCGTCAGTGTTGCCACATCAATGAAGACGAGGACCCCCACAACCATAAACAACTTGTAATCTTTGATGAGCTAAACGTTCGACACATAGTTTCCCATCAATAGAATCGCTGTAATAATGCTTTTATAGAAAGACTCACTTTTTTGTTAAGTTTGATGTTTGTGAAGATTGCGTGAACTCTCCACGTCTTACTGAACATACTGTAACCAAAAGCACCCAAAAGAATATTTCATTAAAACTAATTTCTTATTTATTGGATCAAATGTGAGCCCACCTCCCAAAAGCCAGAGTAAAGCCAGACATGAGAACCCACGCTCTTCCCTAAAAACATAGATTTTCAGTAAATTGTTTCAATTGAAATGAGTTGTTATCAAGTTTTACGACTGAATTGTTTCACACTCCAAATAACACACAATCCTATACTCACAGCACAAATGTATGGAAAATTAGATTCACTCGTAAGACCACTATCCAATCCTAATAAAATGACACTGGTATATGTCAATATGCATCCGATTATTATAAGATTATTAAGGTATGGACTCGACATCTTTATATATCTGTAATCAATATTCAAATTCTTATTAAAACTATTGATTTTTAACGAATTGATTCATTGTTTGCAAAACAAAATCATTTCATACGATTTAATTCCCAAATGAGTATAAATCATATATTATATATACATCATATATAGTTATATATGAACTATGAAGGCATTGAATATCTGTTTTTATTCCTGAATTAATGATTTGAGTCGATTGACAGCAAAATATAGACTTTTCTATTATTACATTTCAAGTCATTACTCTGTTATTCATTTTGTTTATAACAAAAGCAAAGAAAAAACCATTAAATTAATGCTTATTATGAACAGAGAAAACATGGATTTTAAGTCTTATTAGATATTTCTGTCAGAATTAATGAGAAATCTTCGCTATAATGCATATAAAACAGACCCCAAAAACACAATAAAATTAGTGTTTGTTTTCAATATTCGTTTCAAAAATTTAAGTTTAAATAAATCCCCAGTAATTGAGTTTTGAATGTTTTGAAAGGTTTCGAAATGGATTAAAATCCTTATAAATCCTCAAAAATTCGTAAATATAGACTCACTCTTAACTTAAACTTAGTCTCAGCCAAAGGCTTATGTTTTCGGAAATTTATTGATTAACTCTATGGAAATCGTAGGAGCCTTTCCGGTCATTAAGTAGAGACATAATTTAGGTCATAATCTAGCTAAACCTAAAATGGATTCTCAATAGTTTTAGGGATAAACTCACTTTAAATTACTATAAACTGAATACATTACCGAAAACGGAAAATATATTTTAAAATTCATTTAATGTGTTCTGAAGTAAAACATCTTCGAGTTTGTACTGTTTTAATCAACTGATGGATCAACTCTTAACTCAATTCTTTGTACTTTTAGTGCTTTTTAATGCTTTCAAATTCTAAATGAAAGGAAACACTTTTAAAATATAAAAACTTCGATATTTTTTATCTTTTATTTATGAGTAAAATATTGTAAAATTCAATAATTGGATATTAATATCCTATTTTGGTATATATTTTGTGCTTTTTTTGTGTTACTAATTTAAATTACAAAACTTTTAATTTAAAAATGATTTTGTTATTATTGGGTAAAGATTTGTGTTTATAAAATAGATAATAGAAAGTAAATGAATGATACCTTTGATTTCTATACTTGATATTCATAGCGAGGAAGACAAATGCCATTACGATTCCAATTATAGCCAAAATTGAGATCATAACAAATAGTGTAATACTGATTCGAGACGGCGACAGAATAAATGTTGTGCGGTCCCGGGCAGGACTCAAATTGCCTAGTTCAAAGAATATAATCAAATTTTCAACATTAGAATTATAGTATTATATTTGGGATTCAATTATTCTAAAAATAGAGTTTAAAAGCATATATCAGTCTTTCGTTATGACAATTGAAGAGTTGCTGGAGTGAAGAGCCCTTCAATTAATAATTTTTAATTCATTAATCCTTAGCTTTTGTCTCATTATTTTTTATGCCTTTTTTACATTTACGTCAAACTCAGAACAGTTAACCCAATCGATAGAAGAGAGTAATAATGCTATACTAAACTAGGAAATGAGTGGAGTTGATTTAATCCTTAATGTCTATCGTAAGTAAAGCACTTTCCTTGGTAATAAAAATTCCTTTTTAAAGTAAACTAGCTAATATTTCTTCAGTAATATTTTTTGAGTAAAATGGAAATATTTTAAGAGAATATTAATTTAAGAGTATTTCTCCGGAGAATTGATTTTTGAATATTAAAAGTGAAAAATATAATCATATAAATGATATGAACTTTAAATGAAATTTCAATTTTCACTAAAATATTCGGAACTCTTTTAAAACGAAAAAAAGTAAATTTATTTTCCAGGTTTTGGTTCATATCGAGAGTTAAAACGATATTTTGTTCAAATAAGTAATGATAGACTCAAAAATAATGAACCGAACAAAAGAGTCAACCGAACAATCATTTCTGTCAAAGAGTCAGCATTTTATTGATAAATAAAAGAGAGTTAGAAATGTTGTAATGAAAAAATCGAAATGGTTTTGATAATGGGTCAGACATTTTTTGGACCAAAAATAGAGCCCAAAGGCGTTTAAAAACTTAATTTTTATTTCTTCTCTCTAACAATAGTTTGTTTGAAACATCTCCAGCCATAAAGTTTTAGTCACTTTTTCAGCCAAATTCATCCGTACTGTATTTGTGATGACTCATGAGAAAGCATATAAAACTTGTTCAATTATAACATTATTTGGATGAATAATGAAAGACTATAAATTTGTAAACTTTTCATTTGATATTAATGTGAACAAAAAAATTATTGAAAGGATTTTATTTTTAAATATTGGTAATAATTGTAGTGATATATTTGAAAATAACTCTAGATCAATGCAAATGTTTTTCACTGAATTCAATAATTACAATAAAATATATGACCCCCTGTGACTAAAACTTCATCGCTGAACATCTCTTTACTAAACACTATTAATGAAATACTCAAACAATTTTATAATTTTAACAACAAAACAGTGTTAACTCAAAAGTTTAAGTGTTGACTCAACTTTCAATTCATTGTTTCCAAACCATTATTGATAAAAAATGTCGATTAAAATAAATTTATATAATTTAGTTGACTCACAAACTCTAAAAATTAGAATAAGTTTTGTGACTCTTTTTTAATTTGAAAATTGTTTTCGTATTTTTTAAGTTTTAGTTCAAAATTATGTAAAATCTTTGTTTTATATGTTATTTAATTATGTGTAAAGAAATGGTACATTTTAAGAAAGTTTCTCTATATTTATACTATATTTATAAATACAGAAACATTTATAGAAAATTTTGATATATTTTCAAAGAATTTTATTGATCTCTTAATAAACTGAAATAAATTGCTGAAACTTTCTTAGTTTAGTTTATTTTGGACAAACACTTCCAAAGAGAATTTCATTAGTAGAAGAATGTTAAATGATTGATTGAATGCCCATGGTATCTCATTGCAATTATATTCAACAATATGCACAGAATTGAAAGGAAAGTGTTGCAGCTAACTCTTCTATCTTGAATCGGTTGGGACCAGAATTATGAGTTCAAGATAAATTTCAAGATATAATTCAAGTTAGAAAAAGTGATTAAAGTATTTAAACTAATGAATAATACGAATGAGTAGTAATGAGAATATGAATTAATTAACAAATTTAGTTATATTTATTGATTATAATTAAGAAATTCATTTTTTTAAATTTGTTTTTTAGAGGCATTTTTTGTAACAAAAATATTAAACACATTATTGTTAAAAACTTTATTTCAATTTACAGTTTAAGCAAAATTCAAGTTAAGAGGTGCACACAATAGCTTATGGGATATTACTTTTAGATTCAAAATACAAGTTAAGGTTAAGTTCAAAGGTTCAAGGTAGGAGAGAAGTATTAATAGGGTTTCTATGGGAGTGAATCAGGTCTTACAAATTCAATTTAGGATGAATTTAAATTATGAGAGTTTAAGATAAGAAAATTAGCTGTATAAGGGTGTAATACGATAAGAACTTGCATTCGGCTCTTTTATACCCCCTTGCATATACAGTTTTTGCGAAAGCCCTTTTAACTCGTTTTTTGACTTTAAAAACTTAACAAAAAAGTGTTTTAAAAATTCCTTAAAACTCCAACTATGAAACTTCAGTGCCATTATAAATATATTAATATCATTTATGTATTTAGTTTAATTTTTCTATAAATAAAAGGAATTTATATTTCAGTATTTAAGCATGGTATATTAAATAGATTTATACTAGCTAATACATAATAAAAATTCATTCGATACGTGTATTTTTCAAAATTATATTTAGTTTAGACAATTTGCATGCAAAGTTCAAAAATGGAAAAATTCTAATTGACCTTGCTCAAACATTACTATACCAATTTTGATGGAATAATATAAAATTAAAGTGAAATAACATAAGTTATTTATGTATTATGTTTTTAAAAATTTATTAAATTGTTCTAAAATAATTGGCAAAATTATTTAATATCAATTTAAAAATTCAAAAGTTTAAATTGATATTAATATATATTATTGATAGCATTTAATAATAAGACTAATCAGTCTATAGTTAACTATTTTAAAATCATTTGAATGGTTATAAATAAATACCTTTATTAAATAAAATTTCATGATTTTCAATTATCTGATAAATTAATTAGTCATTTAAAACATAAGTTCTGTACACAAAGCAGTGTTTGAAACGAGTGGTCTAAACCACGTCTTAAACTTATCACCTGATGTAAAAACACCGAAACAAATTTGAATCCGCTTATCTCTCATAGATTATCAATAATTAACTTACATTATCTTAATAATAGTAAAGACTTATCATAGTATGATATTTATAATGGTATCACCCCATTTCGCCAAAATCCCATTTCGCCAAATCCCACTTCGCCAAAGGTTTTTATCCCACTTTGCCAA
>JAQFZM010002235.1:0-14369 GCA_034695785.1 Galumna obvia | reverse complement strand
TTTAATAATCAAAATATAACTAATAATTGACCTTTCCCTATACGTTGTATCATGATCAAACTCAATTATAAAAAGATATTGACCAATGACTATCAATTATTGTACATAATTTCAAGCGCGTACTTTAAATATTTGGAAACTAATTTATAACTATTAATACTATTTGTATTCAATTTGTATTTAATAAAATTTAAATTTGGGAAACTCTGATCTATAAAACTTTTTTTTATTTATTGATAAACAAATTTTATTTGGGTTATCACCACTCAAATGGGTTAACCGACACATTTTTCCTAAAATTTTTAGACCGTCAAACGATAGCTGTGTATCGCAGAACGTCATTAATCACGTGACAAATTTGTATAGATTTGTATAGAGAGCCCTTTAAATGATTGCTCACAACAACCATTGCCATAGCAAATGACGGTCTATGCCTTAAAAAGACATGAATTTCAATAATTAGTTAATTTAAATATAATTCCTTTAATTTTTAATGATTAAGTGATTCACTGATTGACACAATTTTAAAAAATGATTGACTAATAAATTAATGATAAAATTTTGAAAATAAAGTTTAGTAAACTTCAATTATTTTAAATTTATTATTAATATTTAAACTAAATTTTAGTTAAAAGTATCGAATAATAGAAAGAAATAAAATAAAATTAAAATTTTTTCAAAGTTTAAAGTTGAAAATGTAGCAAGGATAAGTAAAGCTTTGACCAAATCTCTAAATATCGTGCGTTTGTTATCTATGGGTAAAGAATTTTTTATTGATCCCAGAATTTACTTCAATATCAAACAAATTTTAGTGAATAATCCAAATAAACCTTTTTTAAAGAATATTTTCATTACTTTTATGGTATATATGTTTTCAATTTGTCGATCATTTGTTCGATAATTAAATAAACTTATAATTAGACTTCAATTTTAAGGGAGACTTAAATTTATTCCAATTAATCCAATTATAATAAAATTAGGTTTAAGTTGTAATACAATCTTTCATAAACAATAATCTTGATCAATACTTATTTATATTTTGAAATCATTGTGTAAAATGAGCAATGTCATACAATATTAGTTTGCGATATCATTAGTGGTTATCTAAACTAAAATTTAAGAACTAAAATGTTGGAAGACTTGTTGTTGGACTACCTTTTGTGAAGACAGCAGTGAATGAAAGGTTTTGATAGCATTTTTATAAATTGTTTAAAACGCGACTCAAACTTTCATTAAAAATTTAGTTGAATATTGTTTTTCTGAATTCCGACCGCTTGTTATTGAGGCGATTCTTCACTTATACAATTGACCAGGGAATATTTGCAACACACGTAGAATATCATCTCATTTTGTTTTGGCGGTGCCTCAAACGGATAACTTTATCAGTTATTTGTGCCAAAAAAATTGGTAAGTCATGGGTTATATATATATGTTTCTTATATCTCTTATAGAAATTTTCAACGAATGCTATCAACTGTCGATTGAATTCAAAAGCTTTTCCTCTTCTATGAGCCCAAGGCTTAAAAGCTGACAAAATCCCATATAATTCTAAGGACAGGTCTAGAAATGAACTCAAATCCTAAGGAATTCTATTACAGAATTGTCTTTTAGATGAGAAAAATCTGATGAAACAAAGAATAGATAATAAAATTGAAAATCTTATCCCAAATGATATTATTTTATTATATACACACTTAACAAGAATATCAAGTAATTGAATAAAATTGAATAAAATGGCTGACATAACCATGATAATATTACATTTTAGTCAATATTCTTTGCATACAATTCATTAAAATTTAATTTAAACTATAATTTTTATTCTGTGTTTCAATTAAATAATTTAAATCAAAACAATTGTATATATTTTAATAAAAATTATGAATTAATTTAATTTAAAATTATTTGAGCGGAAAATAAATTAATTTAAATTATATTTTTATGACTTAATTACTAACAAAAACAAATTTAATAAAAATCTGAAGAGTATTAAAGTCAGTCTTAAACTTATTGAGTGAATCTCTAAGAAATAAAAGACTTGGAAATTGAAATTTAGATGAAAACTCATTTGAAGTAAAATTACTTCTTTCTATTCTGGAGTTATTTGAAAAAAAAGGTTATAATAAATGAGAATAAATTAGAAAACATCGAAATATACTTTATTTACAAAGAGTTAAAAACAAATTATGCAAATTTGAAGAAACAAAATGTTAGGCCCACCGGGACTCTAACCCAAACTTCAGTCTTTAGTAATTTTCCAATTAGTTATGGATTCACAAAGAATTTTGCTCTAAATTTTACCTCTTCTTGAAATTAGCCCTTAAAATAAACAAGTTATCATGGAATAAACGATAAATTTCATTAAAATCTCAGAAATAAACTTGATTACTTTGTGATTACTTTTTAATCAATAAATGATTAAAGGATTTAATTTCGTGCAAATTATGATAAATTAAGGAATTGTGTAAGAAAAGAAGCAAGCAAAGTTTAATTTTAGTGATTAATTTCAGGGTTTGAGTCCGGGGTTCACATTATTAAGATATATCGTCAAACTCTTGAAAGAAAGTTTCGGAAAAGCTTTCAAATAAATTTGAAGTCTATTCTAATTATTTCCGCTGAGATTTTCTACACGAAATGTAAGGATCTGTAGAAAACCTTTTTTACAGTATTTGGTCATTATTTGAGTGTAGAGTATATCGAAAATGAAAACTAAGACTAAGACTAAAGAATAATAACAATGAATTGTTAGTTATTTTTTTTACCGAAACAGAGAAAGAAATATTAGGTTTTTTTGTGAGTTTGAAACGACAAATAAGTTATCCTTTGATTGTGAGACCAATATTTGATGCATATATATATTGCACACAAACTCTATTGACTCACACTTTATCTAATAAAGTCAATAATAGAGACAACACGAAATTGTCCTGGTTTCAAATGAAATTATATCCGAAGTAATTCCTCCGAATATAATATTTGATATTCTTATGTCAAACATTCGCATAAAAAGTCAGATTAGAAAATATTTTATACTTTTTTTGATTTTCAAAGTAATTTATTTGAGAAAATAATACGAAAAACATATTATTGAAAGATATCTGTTTTCTAAAGAATAATTGACTCACGTTTTGAAGATTTGGCCCCAAAATAATATTCTATTCTTAATATCAGAATTGATTCTTGACTTTAGACCAAAAATACTTATAAATTGTGAGATCGGTTTCAAAGACGACGAAAACGAGTTATACAATGATTTGAGGCTAAGAAAGGATTTTAATAATTATATATTAAACAAATCAATAAAATAATATTTAATAAAAACTTATTAATGGATGAAATAACTCGGATTACAATAAATTAGTTAATTTTATGAAAACTAATATTACATACATATGGCATAAGCGGAGACAGTTTTATCGATAACACAAACTTTTATGTTCTCTTAAGTTGTGCTGAAAATAACTGTGAATCGCAATGTTGTTGTCAGTAGACTTACATCGAGTAGAGTTGAGTCGATTCAGCTCAGGGTATACTCTATTGATTGGATCTAAAGAGTCGGCTTTTGGTGAGTCGTTAGAAAACAATACTCTCCAGTTTTGGATTCGTTTCTCACAAATATATGTATTCTTCAAAACAATAATATATTACTAATGAAGTAAACAGTCGTCCAATTAATCCAATTAATTGTTCTTAAAATTGGTTTGACATGAATTTCCAATTACTGGACATTTGACCCTAAAATTTATCGCTCCTATAACACAATGTTCTTGTTTTTCAATGTAAACATATAGATTAGATTTCCTCGATTATTTATACAACTATATTCAGTTTAGCTTGTTCAAATAATAGGATTTAGAAGAAATGGACAATACTTTAAAAATTTTATTTTTAGTAAAAGTACTAAAGAAACGCAAATATTTATCACATTTGGAGTTGAAATCATTAAACAAAATAAATTCAATTAATTCTAATTTATGACATTTACTATAAAATACAAACAATAATCTTAAAGTCAGATCTTGACTTTTATAACAAAATATTAGCGCCAAACGAGAGGTTTTCCTTAATTTTTCTAAATTTTTGGAAGTCACGTATCTTTTCATAGGAGTTCCCTCGAAGTTTATTCGAGGAAAAACAAATATTGTAGAGAATAGATAGTAATTGAAACCATTCTTTCAATTTTTAAATCGGAAACAAAATTATTGTGAATTAGATTCTGGGATAAAAAATATCACAAAATTCCCTGAATTAGACATAATTTTAATTAAATTATTTTCTTAGAAAAATATAGAAATCTTTGAAACGTTTTTAATATAAAATGAAATTCTATTAAGTAAATTATACCTAGAACATTTCAACACTCGCTATTTTTCTTCTTTTTTAATAGTGTTAACAAAGAAATAACAAATTATTCTTTTTTTGAGAGAGAAATAGTTTTGGATACTTAAGGCGGATATCATAATTAGAAAATGAACATGTTTATTTTAAAATTTGCCGAATAAGTAAGTTTTAGTTTAGTTTGAATGCAATGGAGAAGAATTGATTAAATGTCATATAACTTATGTTCTGATGATTAAGTTATTAATAACTTGGATGTCATATCATATAAACTTTGGAATTAGAAATACTTCATTCAATTCTATGAATAAAATGTATGAAAAGTATGAAAAAATAGAGTCGGCTCTCAAAGGAATCAATGCTTTTATGAAAACATTTTCAGATTAAGTCGAGGATCAGACTATTATTTGTTGCAAACCATGAATACTGTATTTCTGTTCACAACAAATGACTCAAATGATGACTAACGAAGTCAAGAGAGAGAATATTTTTGGTGGTATTTCCAGACAATGTTATATAGAACTGGAATTACTACAAACTCTTTTATTATTAAGTTTCAATTATTTTTCAAATATTTATATTATGAAATAGTTTGATCAAGGCACAAAATAATATTAATGATATCATTAGTATATATTTTATGACTTCATATAAATGATTAGAATCTGCGCTACAAATGATATTAATACCAGTCATACAAATTGAATGTCATTTATTTGATCTCTATTATGAAGAACCTCTTATTACTAGTACTCAGCCTTATGTTCTCTCTCTCTCTCTCTCTCTCTCTCTCTCTCTCTCTCTCTCTCCCTCTCACTCACTCATAGACCCAAAATGTTTAATTAACTCTTTATGAGGAATATCTGTGACCAAAACAATTAATGATTGGTTCCGGGAAACCAACACTTCAATAGAATTTTATGGATTTAGAAATAAATATTTTATATTAAGTAATGACTTAATTCTCTTATAAATGATTCAAAAGAATCGATGTTTAATATCTGAGACGTCATCTCTTTTGCAACAAATAAACATTAATTAATAATTAGGTAATAATTATTATATAATTAATACTTAAAACTAATTTATAATTAAAATATTATAATTATTATAAAATTTGAAAACATAAGTAAAAATAATCTTGATAAATGTTTATTAAAATAATAATGTGACACAATTTTGAATAATAGCTATAATCTTAAACTAAGAGCATCTTGATAATAATAATAAAAGAAAGGATTTTCTAAGACAAAGAAATGCACTAGGGTAATTGCAAATAGAATTACTCGTATTTTTATATGTGGTTTCTAAAAGGTTTTCAAAAAATCATTTCTAAAGGAGAGATACCGCTGGCGATCCCTTCACTCTTAGAGTCACATTCATTGGTCTTTTGAGATAACGAATTCTCGGCGGCAATAATGAGAATCGAAGCGTTTTTTGATGACTTCGTATATATTTGTGAAACAAATAAAACATAAGTTATCGATAGATATCATCGAAATTATGTACTCAAACGAAACCATTTTTATATTAGAAAACAAATCTGAAAATTGAGATTAAATGGAAATTTGCGAAAAGGATTATCAAAAAAATAGTTATTTTATTATATTTAATCTTAAAAATCAAAACTTTTAATATAATTACAAAATTATTTTTAAATTTAATGAATTACAAAATTTAGATAATTTTTTTATATGCAATTCATATATACATATATAATTTATATGATATAAATTATGATAGTTTACATTCAAAGAGTTAATCTAATAATTCAAGATTTAATAATTGAATTAAACAATGTTTTGAGTGACACTTCTATTTAAATGAATATAAACTTAATTTAATTAAACAAAAATATAATTCAAAAAATGGAAACATTAAAGTCATATAAAAAAATATGATTTTTGTTATAATAATTTTTATTATTTCTTTTGTTATGTGCCATGATCTATTACAATCAATTTTGCTGTCATTTTTAGTATTATGTGTAAACCAGAAAATTTGCGTCACCATAACGAGTATGACAACGACCATCGCTACCATCAGACCATATAATAGACACTGGTTATCATCATTTCATTAGATATGAAACTTTTATTTAAGGAGTCATCAATTTATATGAATAAAGTATAGAAGTGTTTTGTTATTTATTAATTAATTGAAAGATTTATCGTTAAAATTAATTATTAATCAAATGTTTCATTCAATGACTTAAACATTATTTGAGATAAAAAAGAGATGAAATTTCATCAAAATTGTTAGCAAAGTATCTAAATTGACAGTAAAGACAATTTTGGTGACATTTACTCCATTCAGTAAATGTTTTATGTGTTTCTCTTTTTTAGTGACAGTCATTGATAGAGCACTTGAATAGAGGCCGCGACCCGTATGTCATTGCAGTGTATATGGATTTCTTGAATCAAATATGTTTTCAATTTATCCATTGGTTTGTCGATAGACTAAACAATAGAGAAATGACTCTTTTTTTGAAAATAACAAAGAAAGTTGGCTCAACCGAATTAATCTAACATAGAATAATAGCCACTTGTTCATTTTTATGTTCAACGGTTTTATTAATCTCTCATTATGTCCTTCGCTCTGCTTTATATCCAAACATTAGGTTTTAAATATAAAACATTTAATCAAATGTAGGCCTTCTTAAGATGGTTTGCACTAATTTCTGGTTTCGGAGATTTGTTCAAAGGATGGTTAAAATGACTTTCCTTTTGGTCAGGAAATCAAAGGAGAAAAGCCTAAAGTATTGGCTTCGATCACGTAATCGGTTTCAGGCATTTCATTAACAGACTTAGAAAACAACAAAAGATTACCGAAAAACATATATAAAGGTTACTAACGGCTTATCTTTGTGCTTGGTTATCGATTATCAAAATTGCCTATTCAAGGTAAATGCTTGCAGCTATTTTAATAAGTTGACCATGCTTACATTCTTTAACCTTTATGTAAGTATCAATTTTAATCGCTTTCACTCTTTAATAATATTTTTAAAATATTCGTTTAATATATTATCAATTATTTTAAATTTAGTTTTTCACCAAAAGATATCCTTTTTTTAAGAAGAAGTTTTACAATAATTCATTGAAGAGGTTTTAGGTTAAATGTATGACCACTTTCTAGTACACATTCCATTGTATTAAATAAAATCTTAAGGAATTGCTTAAAGGAGTGGCTCTCAAAAGTTAAGATCCAATTTAAATGATTTTAGTTATGAAATGAAATCTTTAATAGAATTAAAAAATTGATTTTAGATTCAAATCTATTAAAAACTTTTGGCAAAACTCATGAAAAATACGTTTTTGTCGTAATTTATATGAAGTAAACAAAAACACGTTTTAATATTTGTAATACTTTTAAAATAAATTTATTTAATAATAACAATAATAATAGTAATAATAATAATATTAATAAATATTTAAGAAATGAATAATTTAAAGCCACAAATCATTGAAACAATTGTTTCATCAGATTTGTTATCTGAGGTCAGATGTATGACAATTGATATGGATTTGAATATAATTTATTGTGTGAATCAATCAAATCAATTGATTTCTATTAATGTCAACGATTTTACGGTAAAACTTTTGTCATTAAATTAATTAAATACTCATAAATTTATAAGAATAGCTGAAGAAGTGCTGTGATATCACTCCTGACAACAATTCGCGGGTCATTTCAATTCAATATTTATCAGAAGAAAGAAGTGTTTGTTTGGTTCTAAACATCGGCCAAATAGTTGTCTTTAATTCAATGACAGAAATGTCCGAAACTGTGGGCACTCTTTCGATGACCATTGAGTCCATTGAGTTTAGTTTAGATCAGGAGCTCATCGTTTTATTAACTGAAAACCATTCACTCATTTTAATGAATAAATTATTTGACGTTTTGTGTCAAAGAGATATTGAAACTCAAGAGTTTGGTTGTAATCAATCGGTTTCTGTTAATTGGGGCTCAAAATTGACTCAATTTCACGGCGAAGGAAAACGTGATATTAGGGCTAAACGAGAGGTTTGTTTACTTTATAAAAGATTTAATGACTTAACCTTTAATTAATTTAAATATTTTAGGAATTCAAGTCTTTTAGTGATTTTGACGACAAGAAGTCTCGAATCAGTTGGAGAGCCGACGGACTCTATTTCGTGACCTCTTATTTCGACTCAACTCTCAGTAAATAGATTTCAAATTATTTTAACGAAACGTTTATAAGTTATCATATTTGGTGTATATGATAATCCCTTAACGAGAAGGGATTCCCTAAATTTATTAGAAGTGGTTTTTATATTTCATTTAGATATTTAAGAATATAATTGATAGAATCCATCATTTATTATGTGTTATAAAACTTTTAAACGATATTTTTTATTTGTAAAGATTGTCGAAAACTCCAAATTTGGAATCGAGAGGCTGTTCTTCAATATACAAGTGAACTGATCAATGGTTTAGAGCACATAATTTCATGGAAACCTTCGGGAGCTTTAATCGCGAGCTCACAAACGCTTCCAAACAAACATATGATTATATTTATTGAAAAGAATGGTTTGAAGCACTCGGGCTTTGATTTGCCATTTCCTCCGAACACTTTTAGATTAGAAAATATTTTGTGGTCAAATGATTCACAAATTTTGCTTATTTTGGGCACAAATAGTGATTCACAAAAATGTCAACAAATTTTAATGCTTTGGCGACAAACAAACTATAAGTGGGATCTAAAACAATGCTTTCATTTTGAAGAAAATTATATCAAATCAGTCATTTGGGATCCAATTGATGCAACTCTTCTTCATATTGTGTTAAGTAATGGTCAATACCAAAGATATCGATGGAAGTGGTCCGTCGATGCTTTTGATGGAAATGTTGGTGTTATCGATGGTAAACAACTAAAGTTAACAAATATGGTTCAGTCCGTTATTCCGCCCCCACTTTATTCATATTCCTTAAACTTTGGATCAGAAATAAGACAAATATGTTTTTCGAAGACTAAATTATCTGTTATTTTAAGCGATGATTCAATTTTTATATTTAAAAAGAGTTTGAAAGCAAACGATTTAAAAGAGTTTTCGATTACATTTGAAAATTTCAACGAAGAAAAAGAAGATATTTTCGATTGTTTTTATTCAAACAAATTTCAAAACATTTCACGATTTACTAATTGTGTTATCTCTGATTCGGATCTTCTATTCGGCGAATATTCTAAGAGTTTATTTTGTTTTGATTATGAAAATGAAATCCAAAATACTTTTAAAGTTTGTGACATAAACTCCAATGTTTTGGCCATTAATTGTTTGGACAATACTTTTGCTGTTGTCTTAAATGGCGGCAAATTATTTAAAGTCGATCTGAAAAACAAAACACTAAATGAATGGATGGATAAAAATGGAGAACCAGTTTTGTTGTCTCCAAACTGTTCTCAATTAGAATTATTTAAAACTGAAGATAATATTTCGTCGATTTGTTTAACTGAAAGCTTTACTTTGAGTGCAGACAATGAAATACTTTCCCAAAATAATTGCAATTCATTCGTCAAATTTAATGATCGCTTTCTTATATTCACGACAACCGATCAATTGATGCACTGCTGGCCTTTTCATACTATTTTTGATGCACAGAATAGTTATCAAACATTTAAGGCCCGAAGTGTTGAAAGAGGTTCCAAAATAATTACCTCAACAACTGCTGGAATGATTGTATTGCAAATGCCCAGGGGCAATCTTGAAGCTATACATCCTCGACCCCTTTTGTTAGACTTAATCAAGCAAAAATTAAATCAACTCGAATTCGATTCGGCTTTCGATATAATGAGAAGACATCGAATTAATTTGAATTTTTTATATGATTTCAATCCTAAAATATTCTTTGATAATATCGAACTCTTTATCCAACAAATAGGAGATAAAAATATTGAATGGATTTGTCTTTTTTTGACTGATTTGTCGAATCAAAACTTTTTTGAGAAAATAAGTCAAACAAATGAACAAAAACTCAACAAAATTTGGTTAAAAAAAGTTTGTGAACCGAAACAAAAGGTTGACTTAATTTGTGATTTAATGAGGAATACAATGAATCGCTTCGATTCTCAAAAATATTTAAATCCCATTCTTTTGACTTATATTAAAAAGAGTGAAAACGAAACATCCGGTGCTTTAAAAATAATTAAATCACTTCAAGATTTATCACTTCAAGAAAAAGCCATTAAATTTCTTTTATATTCAATAGATATTAAAACTCTTATGGATGAAGCGTTAGGTTCTTATGATTCCGACATATTTTTAATGGTTGCCTCCAAATCACAAAAAGACCCCAAAGAATATTTAGCTCTTTTAGATGAACTCAACCAAATTGAATTATTTGACTACAGGTCATATAAAATTGATATGTATTTAAAGCGATACAAAAAAGCATTAATTCATATCTCAAAGTGTGAGCAACACTTTGAAGAGTGTCTTGAATTGATTCAAAGCCAAAGTTTATATCGCGATTCAATCGTTTTATTTGAGAACAGTTCCGATGAAAAGAAGAGAAGGATTTGGAAACTTTACGCTCAATATCTGTTCGCTAAAAAGTATTTTGAAGAGTCAGCCATTGCTTTCAAGAGAAGCGATGATATAATCAATGCTATTAAAGCCTATCAATTGAGTAATAATTGGAAGGCAGCCATTGAATGTGCCGTTCGTTCTCCACATCTCATTGACATCCAGACATTGGCTCGAAATTTAGCCAAACATTTAATATCAATTGGAAAACATATCGAAGCCTCTTATCTATTCTCTAATTATGTCAACGATATTAAACAATCGATTATAACTCTAATTGATGGACATGAATGGGAAGACGCTCTTATAGTTATGTCCACTAATAGTGGTCAACACTTATTTGAATATTTCAAAACACAATTATTAATTCATTTCGAGTCTATCGATAGTTTGATTGAAAAGGATTTCAATATTTTATTGAAACACATCAATAGATTAGAAATTGTTCGACAAAAACAAAAAGAAAAATTTAATCAAATTAAAAGTTTTAATGATTTTGAAGATAAATCTGATATTTATTCAGAGACTAATAGTATTACTGAATCTAAGACTAGTTCTCAGGGCTCTAATTCGAGTTCACTTATGACTAAAAAGAGTAGAAAATCAATCAAAAAATCTGAGAAAAAGAAATATATCTTAAAAGAAGGTTCTAATGATGAGGACATTCAACTTATATTTGCCATTAAAGAAATCATAAGTAGTGCCGACAAAATGCAAGAAGAAGTCTCTCTTTTAATTAAAACACTCTTTAATTTTAATTTTATCGATGAATCGAAGATAATTCAAAACAAATTCAAACAATTATTAGATTTAATAAATGAAATAATTGTTGAAATTTGGCCCCAAAACCAAACCGAAGAATCGACTCCAAAATATACGATAACCGGTTATTATTATTTATTATTATTTATTATTATTTTAAATATTTATTACAATATATTCCCATTTCTTTATTTTAGATTCAGATCTAATGAAAGCGCCTGAATTGAGAAAAGTGAGCTGGATGCTGGTTCTTATCTAAATATAAATTATATACTTTGGTTGAGAAACATTTTAGTAATTTTTTAACGAATTAAATGTAAATGTTTTGATGAAATTACTTTTTGTAATTAAAAAAATTTTTAACGAATTTTTTTTAAAAGTTATTTTAATAATTTATCTCAAAGAATGACAAAATTTTTATATATTTAGATATAATTAACTTTTTTATTGACTGAATTTAATAATAAAATTTTAATTAAAAGCGATTCAATCAATTATTTGCTTAATATAAGATACAAAAGTATACTAAATATGTGCGGAGGAAACGGCGCACAAATACCTCTATTATTCAACAAATCTTTTGCTTCAGTTTTAACACTCGTTTTGTAACAAATTCTGATTCAAACACTTCTCCAACACTTTCGATAAGTTTGTCTCTAACTCTAAACCAAAGCTTTTTTCAACTTTATTTGAATAAGACTTTAGTTTTATATTAAGTCTTGAGTTTAAAATTTAATTTTAATGAATTTAACAAATATGTTATCCGACACATTTATTTGTTTAATTTATTTAATCTGTGAAATATCTTTTTGTTGTAACTTTTCATTTGAGAACAGCTATGAATCAAACGATAACACAACTGATCAGAAGCCGACCCTTACTATTGGTTTTTTGGGTTCATTTAAATACGGCCTAACTTTAGGAAAACTAATTGCAGGAGCGATACCACTGGCTGTCGATCATGTGAACAGGTACATATTTACTATTTTCTGGTCAATTGTAAAAAGTATAAATGGTAGGGATCCAAACTTACTGCCGAATCACACCCTTAAATTCAAAGGTAATTTATCTTTAAGTATATATTTTTAAAAAAAATAGTATATTTTCTAAAATATTATAAAATGATTTCAATGAAATTCATTTGAAAATAACATTTTGTTGGAAAGCGGGTGATTCGGGGCCACCAAATGGATGGATGGCTATAAGAAAAATGACTGAAATGAGAGAATCTAATGATGTGATTGGATTTATTGGCCCTGATCATAGTTGTGTCACCGAAGCATTAGTGGCCGCCGCCTGGAATATACCGCTCATCACTTATGTGAGACTTATTTTATTCGTTGATTTTATCGAAACTTTAATGAATGCAATAATTTTTTAAAATAAATGTGTTTTAATTAATAATTAATTTTAAATTTGGTTACTCTTTATTTCAATTAATATTTTTACTATTTCTTTACTAATCATTTATTGAATGAAAATGTATTTTCGTTAACTTAATACAGCTTTTAGTGAATTTATTTGAATGAATTATTTGTCGATATTCTTATTTTGCAGAGAAAGTCAACCGACAAAAGCTTTAATTAAATGATAGAATAGAAAAAAAGGCAAAAATAATAGTTTTTTGAATAGAATTCATCAAAACAAAACTCAATCAACAAAAGAATTCTATTTTATAAAACAAATTATTTTTGCCGTTTTTATACTTAACTTATAAATGATTGCCTTCTTTTTCATTGAAACTATGGCTTCTCTCAACTGAAGCTCTATATAAACCGATTTAAACTCTTGAAAAATGTCTTAAATATGTGTTATTGAATTATATTTAACCAGATTTTAATTTTAAACACTTTTAAACTAAAAGTAATTGAGTTTAAAATAATATTACAATAAAATATTTATAAATAAAGAATATTAATTTTATAACTTGTTTATAATACATTGTTTCTAGAAAATGATCAATCCTTACAAATTTAGCAAGAACAATCATAAAAAGCCAAACTGAATGCTTTTGATTTGTATTTATAGTAAATAATCGAAAGTGTGTTTAACTCATGACTTGAAATTGTCGGACACTTTTGATTATTTTGGGATTCGTTATGATTGCAATCAATTCTTAAATCAATGTTTGTGTAATCATTTGTTTTTTTGTCATTTCTTATATGAAGTAACTCTACGAACGTAATGTAAAGAAACCTCAAAACATCTTTTTGTGTCTATTATAGTAACGAAATGCAATGACTGACCAAAAAAGCAAAATTTAGACTAAATCCCAGACTTAAGAGATTTGGCCCAAAATATTTTCTAATTATCTGAAGATAGAAAACAATTTTTGTCTTTAAAAATATAATAATTTAAAGAATTTATTTGTTTATTCGCTTCAAAAAAGTTAAACCTATTGTCAAATAAAAAGTAGAATCAAAAAAGGAATAGCGTTTAGAATAAAATAGTTTTTAGAAATCTTTTCAATAGTTTACTATTTATTTTTTAAAAATTAATTCAAATAAAATTAGAGCATTAATATGGAATAAGATTTCTCGGGTGATTTCACCAACAATTAAATGTTTGAAAATAACTGATCCAGAGCTTTGAATGATTAATTTTATCATCTGATAAAACAATCTATTTTGAACCTTGTAACAATTGTTTTCACCTCATATTAATCTCTTAATCATAGATGGCTAAAGGAGCCGACCTCAGGGGGGTATCAGAGGGGGGTATTTT
>JAQFZM010002234.1:0-14378 GCA_034695785.1 Galumna obvia | reverse complement strand
TGAATAAAAACTTAACAAATATTTTCAATAATATATTGTTTTAAGATTTTTGTTAAAATTTCTGAAACAAAAGATTTAAAGTCTTTGGAAATTAACTGCATTTCAAAACTCTATTCACTGACATCATATCTTAAGATAATCTTGAAAAAACCATCAAATCTTCATTCGTATCCAGACCATTCTATAAGATTGCGAAAGAAACAAATCCTGGAGAACGACCAGGACAATAAAGGACTTTGTGTCCGATTATAATTCAAGTGTTCGAAGAAATAAATGATTTTATAGTTATTCGTCTCAAAGATTTCACATTTCATTTATGGCTTTTTCGTCACAAATTCTCCAAAAGTTTTGTGAAAATTCTTTTGAACAAAAAATTTTATAAAGTTTTTAAGTTAATAATTTAAGTTAAAAAACGTTAAAAATTTTAACGTTTTTTATTTGAATAAAAGTTCAGATTTAAATTTCTATTAAATAATATTTATTTATAGAATAATATTTAGTTATATAATTTATAATTAGAATTAAATTATTTAATTGTTTTATTATTAATTAAAATATATTAAATTAAATGTCATTCAATTAATTAAAATTTAAATGTATTATATTTAAGAATAAATTATTAAAATACTCTTAAATTCTTCTCATAAGATTTGATTCATTTATTAATCTTTAATATTCTGTAATTCTTTAATTATTTTCACGAATGAGTCCATATTTTTGTGCCAATTTGTCGGCCTCTGTTGGTCCCTGAGTGCCGAACACATATTTAAACGGTATTTTCTTTTCTTTGTCAATTTGGTGGAGGACTGGTGTGACCACACGCCAGGCTTCGCTCAATTCGTCTGATCTGACAAAATTACTCTGAGAACCGGCGAAAGCATCCATTAATAGCCGTTCGTAAGCATCCGGAAGAACAGCATTCTATCAAATAATTTATTAGTTTAGTTATTGTATCATGGTTAATTTTAGGATTTACATGGAATCGGGTGGCATAAGTCAGGTCCAATTCTGTCTCTTCCAAAGAGTAACCCATTCCGGGTCTTTTGATGTTAATTCTCTGATAAATGGCTTCATTTGGTTGTACTCTGAAAATAGTCATATTTCGTTTGGACTGACCCGAGAAGATGTCGTTTTCCATATCCTTGAATTGGACTCTGACCTCAACTCGACTTTCGTTTGTGGCTTTTCCGGCTCTAATAATCATTGGAACGCCTTTCCAGCGCTCGTTATTTATAAAGAGAACAACCGTACAGAAAGTGGAGGCGTAAGAGTTTTTAGGCACTCCCGGGTCATCCAAATATCCTTTTAACGATTCTCCCTCTCCATTAGGATTACCCACATATTGACCCAAAACCACGTCTTCCATCTTAAGAGTGGCCATACTCTTAAGCACTTTAACCTAACCATTGTAAGAAAGAACTTGGTAAATAATAGAACTAAATAAATGATCAAATGATTATTACCTTCTCGTCTCTGATCTTTTCTGAATCACTGGAAACGGGTTTATCCATTGTAACCAAACAGAGGACTTGCATTAAGTGGTTTTGGACCATATCTCTAATAATACCAAATTCATCGAAATAACTGCCCCTTCCCTGAGTGCCAAACGGCTCTTTAAACAGTATCTCAATGTTTGCGATATTGTCTTTATTCCATTCCGGTTCGAACAGACGGTTAGCAAAACGTAAAGTCAACAGATTCTGAACCATTTCTTTTCCCAAATAGTGGTCAATACGATATATCTGTTCCTCTTTAAACAGTTTCTTCAGGTCATTTGAGAGCACATCTGACGATTCCGTGTCTTTTCCGAATGGCTTCTCAATTATGAATCGATTCCATCCACTGATAAGAGTTTTTTTTAATTTAAATAAAAATTTATTTAATTCTGTTCTTACGTTTTAGAAAGGGATGAATCGTGAAGTGCTTTAGATGTGGCCGAATATATGCTGGGCGGTAGAGCCAAATAGAAGAGACGATTCCCAACTTTTTTTCCGCTCTCTATTGGTTTCAAAGCGTCTTCAATGTGGACCATATCTGCAGCACTGGTCGAACTACCCTTTACGAAGTGAACATTTTTCCAAAACTCCTCGTATAGAGTCCTTTCATTCTGATCTTTGAGAGCCACGTGAGGGTCAACAGTCTTTCGAATTTCGGCCACAGATGAGTCTCCCCTCGCGTTACCAATGATTTGCAGGTTAGCGGGTAATAGACCCTCGCGATAGAGAGTCCTTTTATTAAATTAAACACTAATTTATTAATGATTTTAACACTTATTGCTTACCATAGGGTTGGCATCAATTTCTTTCGTGACAGATCACCCTGGTTCAAATATAGTTAATAATAAGCAGAGTTTAATTCAATTATTAAAACTTACAGTTATTCCCAGAAGTATAAACGAATACTGAGTGTCAGCGCTATCGGCTAAGTATTCAACCGATTCTTTCAGGTAATCGATAGCCTCAGCGGTGTAGTACTCGATCTTGGACATTTTCACTCTATTATTATGTGTAGATTTATGTTATAAATATTAAAACTTTTTAATAAAAGTGAATAAAATTTCATAAAAATAATGAACTTTTATAGTGAAAGTTATCTTTCAGTAAACAGTTTAATATCAGATTAGGTTTTAAATGACAATTAAGTGAAACATTTTATACTAAAATAGGGTTTTATGTCATAAATGTTTCTTTTATCAGAATTACATCATTTAATTGATTAAAAATTGAGATAGATCAAATATGCCAATGCAAATATTAACAAGTAATACTGAAATTATACCTAGATAATGTTGATTATCGTCACAGTTAAAAGTGAAAACTCAGAGGAAAAGAATTTTATTTATTGAAAAAAAAAATTATTTTATCAAAAATTAATAATTTTTTGATATGAATTTTAGAAATTCTTTCAGATATTTATATTATTTTTTAGGAACGGATGTACTCAACAAATGTCCGAATCATTTTCAGGTCAATAAAATATTTAAAGGAAATCCTTTACTAAAATTTATCATGTTCATTTTCATGGATCATACTTTCCATAATTGACAAATTGATACAAGGATAATTAGAAAAATTATATATGAATTTATTAAATTCCATTTAAATGAGGATTTTAATTTTCTAGGTAATCTCTAACAAAAACATCTAACCTTGCAAAATGGAATATAATAGAATTATTTAAAAATATTTAACCCATTCTTAAAAAGACAATATTTATGAGAATTTCTTTCAATTTTAAGTTATTATATAATTAATATATTTATTGTATATTAAAAGTAATATTTGTTTGAATTATTTGATAAAAAATAATTTTTGACATTAAATAAGAGTTTGAGAACAATCAGTGATTAAAAATGCAAAATATAGTCAATTGTGTGCTATTGTATGACATCCTTTCCCCGATTAAAAACAAAATTTTTCTTAGATAACAATCACAAATATTTCTACAGAAATCTAATCACAATTACGATATTCTCTCTCATCAAATGTTAAGTATATTTTTCATAACAACTTTATAATTTCAAAATTATTATTTAATTTGGTTTTTGCATGAATATGAAACAAAATTAAACTTGTTCAAATTTAAATTGATTTGTTAGAGTTGGAGTGTGTGGGCGAACACATTTCAGGTGTGTTTCACTCTTATCAACAGTTAGTCCCTAAAATTCATATAATTAGATACTAATTGCAAATCATAATTGTATTGTAATAATGTTTAGGAAGTATAGCCTTGATATTAAAATATAATCAGTGAAATATTGAATTGTTATCTTAATTAATTTAAATATAATATATTGTTAAATATAAAAGAAATCATTAATTTCTTAAATAAATCGATAAAATTACAAATATTTTGTTTCAAACTATCAAATAACAACAACTAGTAACATTTATCATCAAAATGTCAGTGAACTTAATATTGAAACAAGGTATTCTTTCTGATAAAATCTGAAACAAATTCTTGATGGGTGGTATCATAGAGAAACCGCAACTCTTGGTTACTCTAAAACTTAATTCAAAGTTTAAGTCAATATATATTCGTATATAAATTATTATATATTCTTGGCTTTTCCGTAGAGGATAGGACTGATTGATGGGACAAAAAGACATTAATTATTCAAACAATTCTTCACTGTTTAGATGAAAACGTAGTGCCAGTGATGGGGAATGGATTCCTCGCCCAAAACACAAATGATTTTAAGCAAATCCTACGCAATGTTTAGACGAGAAATTGCAGTATTTTTAATGAATTATTGAATAGAAAACTAAATTATAAGAAAAAATTTATTCCTAATACTATCCTATAATCGGAATAGCCTTAAAACCCACTCATTTTTCTTGAACTTCAAACACTTAGTAAAAGATTCTTACAATCATTGAGTCAGTTCTCAATAGTTTTGTGAAAAAAATAATAATAAGATTTGTTTGATTAACAGCAAATTGTCAAAAGTAAAGGTGTATTTCGCGTGAATTTTGTCTCATTTTCTGTCTTTCATTTGAATAAAAGCTTTAAAAATATTATTTTTCAAGAAGTGATGTCTAACTCAACGCCTGTCATAACTGTTAGCCGACACTACACTACAAGAAATAAATATAATATTTTCGATGAATATGACATAAACAGTGGTTTTATTACCAGTCGTTTGGGTTTATTAAAGTTTGCTATTTTGGTATGTTTTTAATTATTATCTTGATGATTTAATAATGTCTTATCTCAAATAACTCGTAATATTTACTTATTTCAATGTCCTTATAATATTGAAATGTGATTTATCTAGTTCATTCTGTCATTTCAATGTTAATAAATTCAAATGAATGCAATTAAGGCTAAATTAATGGAAATTCTTTTGAATAATTCAAAACGAATTGTCTTTTTGACAGTTGTTTTCACTGATAAGTCTAATACTAGTATTGGCTGAGACACAGACCGCCGCCTGTTCTAAGAGTGATCGCCGACGCTCAGAACAGGTCACCTGTTATAAGATATACACGGGTGACCTTTTCTTATTGTTGGTTAACTTCTGCTATTTGTATATCATTGTCTTAATGGCGATCACATCCTTATTCTCGATCACAAGTGAATCATTGCTATCAAAGACTACTTTTGTGAGTTATGTCACTAAAAGTGTTCTCAAATCATAGGAAAGAATATTTTTTCTTTGAAAAGGATTATGTTTTCCATTACATGGGATTTGGGTTATACCTAATCGGAGGCATTTGGGTTTTCCTCGATTCAGTATCTGATGGGAGAACAGGAGTTATTATCACCGGATCGGTATATTTACTTATTTTAAATCATAATTTATATAATATTAAATAAAAAGATATTCGCTTTACTGTGCGCTGTGGGACATCTCTTCCATGGCATGTATTCCTATGAAAAGAGCATGGACGTCTGAAATTAAAAATGACTTGCTATTTTTATATAATTATTTTATATAATAAATTGTTTGTACAAATTTTTTTATCAAATCTAAGATAAAATGAACATTATTTATCCATTAATTAACTTATAATATAAGGTAAATTAACAAGTAAATTTTGAAATAAAGCCTCGATAAGATTTTTATTTACTTAAATAATTTATATTTTTGTTGGAAATGATTTCCCATTTATTATAAATTAGTCATTAAGTGATTTTCAAACAATTATTGAGTCAATTATTTCAATAGTTTTAATACAATTTATAAGTCAAACAAAATTTCAAATCAATAAAAGTATTAAAAGCAAAGGATTAGAAGCAATAGAAGAATGGAAAACAGTAATGAAGATATTTTTGTTATTGAGAAGGGTATAACCGAGGTCAACCAAAATTTTTCATCATTATGCAGACCAATTCGATTTCCTCTTCGATTAATCGGAGCGCCTCCCAGTCTGTGGCTATACCCCCAAGAAAATACTGAACAGAATCTCTTAGGAAAGATATTCACAGTATTTATGCTATTATTGTTGAATTTGGGTGCCGTCGGAGACATTTACTTCACTGTCTGGACATCAGGAGAAGAGAACTCCACTTTTGATCAGAATATGAATATGTATTTCTCTCTGGCCATTACTGTCTCAGGTATTGTCAGTTTGGATATCTTGTGGTGGAGAAGACGTGAGGGTAAAAAATTATTATATGAAATAGATTTTGAGCCACAAATGTGCATGGTCATTGATGCTCAATGCAAAATTACATTTGAGAAAGAAATTCGAAGAAAAACTATTAAAATGTTTATATTTATGGTAATCTTTTCGGGTTATACTAATACTATTTACAGCCTTTCATACGCCAAATCTAATGACCGATTCACTGATTATACCTCGATCAAATTTCATATCAATTTAATTATTTTCATATTTGGTTTTATAGCCATTTATCCGTTTGCTATTATTCTCTCTTTTTATATATCCTTGTCGTGGATTTTTCGCTTAAAAGTAGACAGAATAATTCGATATGTTCAAGGTGACTTAGAGCATATAGAAAATGGTAAAATACCTTGTTCATTTAAAGCCAAAACTATCGAGTTATGGTATGACTCATACTCTCATCACTTTAATAAATATAACCTAATATTCGAACAAATATCTGGTCTCATATATGTGGTTATGTTTTGGTCGGTCCTATCATTTGTCGAAGAAATGATTGAAACATGCTTAAATGGCAAATTTGCAAATATGGGAACAGTTCTTCGCGAAGACTTTAATTTAGTTGTTCTCATATATTTCCTTTACTCCCTCTCAAGTGTTGACTATAATATCAAAAAATTAGTCAAACTTTTATACAGACTTTCGCTCAGAATTAAATTCATTGATTCAAATGATAGAAAATTACAGGATTTGAGTGAAAAAGTAATTAATTTTTCTTTTGTTTGAATAATATTTAATTTTTTATTGAATTTCCTTTTTTAGTATCAAATAATAGGAGAAACCATTTCAAAGAGTGGACTCAATTTGTCTTTGTTTGGTGTTATGCACGTCAGCAGAAGTCTTATTATAACCACATTTAGTCTTTTGGCCACTTATGGTCTCCTAATGTATGAGCTGTTCGGCAATCACTCCAAAACCAATGATAACAGAATTAATAACACAACGAGTATTCCAATGACTAACACGACAACTGTCAATCATGCTTAATAAACTAGGTTTATTTTTAAGCTAAATCTTTCCTTGTAGCTCTAAATTTTTTTTCGGGTAATTTATTAAACAAATTTTAAATATTATAAGAATTTATCAGATTTTAATATATATTTTAATGAGAATATCCTTCAAAATAATAACATTTTTATTGTGTTTTTTTTGTCAAAAAAGTAAATTACTTTTGAATGGATGTCTAAAATATAAAGAATTATTAAATTAAATAATTTTTTTGCAAAACGTATGGATTCGGGAAAATATTTTAATGAAAATCAAATTTATGGTAAAATTAATAAAAATTTGTTGTTATAATTAACTCAATTTTAAAGTTAAGAAAACTATAGTTTTCCTTTACATGAATAACAATTTACGTGAGTAACAAAAATTTGATGGATAATTCAAAAATATTGTATTATTTTGCATAAGAAAACAATTATTTACAGCCCTTTATGGAATGTCTGTAATTACAGTAATGGGTGTACACGTAGTGGTTATAAATACATAATTTTAGTGGAAAACCTCAAATTTCCTCTTTTAATGGTGTGTGACCATGCGCATCCCTGTTCTCTAATTCATTGATCAAACAGTGATTTTATATAATCGTAATAATTATCTCAAGTAATCGTGAATTTGTTTATTTATTAAGACTAAAATGAGTGCTGAAAACTAGGATAAACATTATTATGGCACTGACCCGACACATCTTTATTCGCTATTTTTTTAATGTTTACCGAAAGAGTAATAACGGGATTTTGAAAATTTCTCTAAAATTAATTGATTTTTAGTATAAAAATATTAATTGTTTGCAAAAATTGGAACAAATATGTGGTTATGAAAAGAGATTACATTTGAATATAAAATAATATTTATGTTTCAAACATGACCAAGGTAGAAAATGAAAATATAGTGAAACAGATTAAAAAGTCACTGAACTTTTTTAATATCTTTGTTTGATTCAACGATAATGTTAAATGTGCCTGATTATTTTTCAGAGTTCATTTTCAACGTTGATTTGACTGATAAACTAATTCTTAATAAAATAAATTTTAAACACATTTAAAGTTTATTTTAAATAATTGGTTCAAAACATTTTTAGTATTCACTCATCTTTTCATAAATTTCACGGTTTATGTAAATTCCAACGAAAAGATAAGTTGAAAATTAAAACGATTAATGAGAAACATATAAACCATGCTCATTTACAATTTAAACTAGACTAAATTGAATATATTGAGTTCAATTAATTAATGAATAACAGATTACTTCTAATAGGAATTAAACATATTTAACCCGAATTGAATTGACTTAGATTTTACTCGAATAGACTACTGATGGCACCTGAATTGCAGACCCGGAACAGTCTATTAGTGGCAGCAATCGATAGCTGTAATAATGGAATGTATTGCGACATAAAACTCGTTTGACCACAAAATTTAAGTTAGTTTTTCCACTTTATTTAGAATTAGGTCTGAAGAACAGCACAATATCCAAGAGTTTTATATTTGGACAGAAACAGCACATCCACTAATAATGGCTTCAATTATTTCCCAAATGATTTATCATTTTTTTTTCATTAGAGTATTGTTTTCTAAAATTAGATTAATTTGTTTGAAACGTCAGAAATTAAACAATAAAACAGAGAAAATGATTTAGACTTTTTTAAAAAAAAGTAGCAAGATTAATTGTTTAAATTTTGCTTTTATTGTGAGCTCTTTTGTTTATAAATGAGTTGAAATCAATAAAAAGTAGTCTTGGTAAAACAAAGAATAATTAAAAAATTTATATAAATTTAATTATTTTTCATATTTTATGACTAAATATTTTTACAGTTATTTATAACTAATTATTTAAGAAAATTATTGAGATTTTTGTTTTGGTTTAGTATAAGACGAGCGATAAAATGACCAAAACATGTAGAAAAACAATGGCGGCTATAAAGCAAAACAAGTTATTTTAGAATATTTAAATTAGAAGAATATAACCAAGGTAGATCATTGTCAGTATGATTTAATAAATTCATAAAATGATAAATACCTGGCACAATCCTAAGTAGTGAAATATTGGTGGATATCCTTTTTGATATTTAAAGAAAACAATACTATAAACCGAGAATATAATAAACTGGATCAATTGAATTTGGGTTATGTATTTCTTCCACCAAAGATATTTCTGGACGGATGGGCCCAAAGCTGACAGAGCGTAATACGTGTACATCACTACATAATAATTATAATTTATTAGCAAGGACATTTATATTAAACAAAGTTTTCACTTATTATAATAAAAAAAAATTTTCCCAAATTTTAAACCCATAAAAAAATTTCATTTTTGAAAATTTATATTATTATTAAAAGAATTTTATGACAGAAATGTTGATTCAAAAAATAATTTACCTTTGAAAAATTAAAGGAAATAGTGAGTACTCTTTCGGCACCACTGATCCAAAGATAAGCTAATTATAAAGATTTCTATTTATAAAAAGAGTAAATTGTGTAATTCACTTCACCTAGATAATTCACTTGTTCTAATAGTTTAAGGCGTGATATAACCCATCAAAACTATTTTAATAGTGTTTTATAGAAATAAAAGCAATTATTTACTTCTCTTTAAAATAGGATTAATATTGTTTTCAAAAGAAAATGTGTTAATAAGTATTTTAAGAGACTTTTCTCATATCTATTTACTATTAAAAAGTTATCAATCATTACAACACTTATTGTTATGAAAATTCATTCGAATAAATAAATATAAAGTAATTTATATTAAATTTGAAGGAATTTTTTGAATTAAAAATTTATTTTAAATAATAGATTATTTTATCTCATTTTTACAGAAAATGTTATTTTATTTCAATTGAATCAAAGTTTTAAAAGTTTTATCAAATGCTTTCGGCAAAACATTATCAGTAAAAATGGTGTCAGAAATGATGAAAATTCATATATAAAACATTTATATTAAACATTGAAAGACAGGTACAAACTCTGTTGATGCTCAACATTTTTTACATCTAATATGTTTTGACAAGTTCATTTCTCTTTTATCATTGAATCACATTTTTAGTAATGAATTAAAAGGAAAATCTTAGCAAGGTTAATTGAATTCTAATAGGAATGTGTGAAAAATATATTTTATAAAACAATAATTTAATTAAAAAAAATGTAATACAAACCGATGTGAACAACAGTATTGAGAAGTGGGAACATTGTGGCCGGTCCTCCAATTGGTGACACTTTAATGGCTAAATGTGTCATAATTGGGACAACGCTGTGATGATAGACGTGAAGACTCGATATCTGATTGTGTTTTTTCCTCAAAACAAAGAATACCGTTTCGATTAAGTCAACCAATTTTGAAATGAAGAAGAGATACGCCAACCATATAATATCCATAGTCTTCGGACTGGTGTCGTTTTTGTCCGGCCGTTCAAAATTGAAAAGGTTTAGGTCGAGACCAAAATTGAAAACAACGACTATTTGGTAGAAAAACCAGGCGTTCACTAAAATCATCGCAAAATTATAGCAAAACATAATCTTTCTTAAGCCAAACGGTTCCACTGATTTCATTAATTTTGGTCCCAAATCTTTAACGAAATAGACATAGAATGCAATGAATGACCAAGTTACCCATGGTCCTCCTCTGAAGAATGGCTTATCTCCAATTCTGGGATCGCCCTCCACTTCCCAGAAGTCGAAGAGATAGTAATTAAAATCAAAACTTGGTAAAAGAGTTACCAAACTCATTTTAAACACTAAGCAAAAACAATATCAACTTATAAAAAAGGAATGTTTCAAAAAAGGAACTTGATAGTTTTATTATCAAACACTAAATTTCTTTATAACTTTTGGTATAAAACTTGTGATCAAAAAGTTTTGTTTTTAATAAACATAATATCAGTCGAAGAGAGAAAAGAGTGTTAACTCACGAGAAAAACATAAACCGCACAAAATAATTGGACAACAGGTATGAAAAACAGGTAAATCTAAACGACATAAGAACACAGAACTGGACTTCAAATTAAAAGAGTAATGAAATAAAAGTAACGAAAAAATAATTTCTGTAGTTTTCTATTACTTTTGGTATTGAAGTCAAGCATATAATGTGCTCTAAAGAAGAAGTATTTTTTTTCGTTTGTGAACTCCTTATTTAGGCCGACGACTGCCTCGAACACAACGACCACTGAAAATACACACAAAACTTTTTTCAAGAGTCTAATAACGACCTAATTTAATATAGAGGTCGAGAAATATTATTCGAAGTGTTTTTTCTCCAAAACATTAATGAAATTTTAGTGACTTTTTTTCATACAAATGTATTTCAAGTTTTTCTCTCTCTTTAGTCGTATAACTCTTTATTTATTTCTATATTTATATGAATTAAAACCAGGGATGGCCAAAGGTTTCATTTCTAAGGGGTGCTAAGGGGTATTTTTGGTAATATCCTAGCAATTTTTATTTTTCAAAAGAATCGAATTTTACACTTTAAAGCACTTAATTAACATTTCATGATATTAAAGATTATTGAATATTAATTTTGTAATTTAATCAAGCTAATTTAATCAATAACCAATATTTTGTTAATTTTCACTGAAAAACTGGTTTTTTGAGTAAAAATTGGTATCGAATATCAATAAATTTTATTTAAAAAATGAATGAAATGACAAATAATAGCTTATAATCTAAATATAATTTAAAATATTGTTTAGATCAGTGTAAGTCAATGGGTCACAATTGAGCTCAAAAGTTTGCTTATAATTATTGAATGCATTGACCAAGTATGCACCAAAAATATGTATATTGACTAAAAATAAATTCATAAGGAAAAGATCCCGATAATACACTCGGATATCGGATATCTTAATAAAATATATATGGTTGAACTCAGATTTAATGGCTTAATTTGAAATTGAAGTAATTTTTTGCGTATAGGCATGTTCTTGGTCAAAAAAACTTCGACTAAATTTAGTGAAATATTCCTCAAAATATCTTTAAAGGAAGACTTAAATATAAACATGATCAAAATTACTGATCTTTCATGAGTAATGCTTAATGAATAAACTGTTAGTCAAAAATATATATTTGAATAAAATTTATATTAAACAGGGTATTTTATTAATTTTTCTATTTTATAGGATGTATTCCAGAAAATATTTGCTCTAATTTTAGCAATTTTTTACAAGTTCAAAATCCATTTCCATAATCCATTCCTAATATCGAAACATTTACCTATAGTTGATTTATACTTTCTTAGAAGAATAGCTTTTGTTTGAGGTCTTCACAAAAAAAAATCTGACGAATATTTTTAGAAAACACTGGATTTATTCCTAGATCCCAGATATATCCAAGGGCTTTATAATCAATGGGTGCTTTCTTCTAAAAATGGAATTCCCTTTAAATGTTTTACATGTTTTCAATCACATATTAATTATTGGATGTTAACAATAAAACATGAAAACCCATTACTTTGTTTGATAGGTGTTTACCATTTCTCAATAAATAGTTTTTGAGTTGTAAATATCAGAAGGAGTTTAAAATAAAATAATGGGAAGTGTTTCTCAAATAGTTATGAATGTCTTATTCCTGCCTTTGCTCCAGAAATATACAAAGTTTTGAGCGCCGCTTAAAAGTCGAGTCCAGTTTTTAACATTAGATAATCAGAAAAAAAATCACTTTTTGAAGGCATCAGTGCTTCTAAAAGCTATTAATAGAAGTTAATAGAAGTTAACGTTATATACATTTTTAATACAAATTTCTTTTTCTTTTTTTTTATTTCAAAACAAGTGTTAAAGTCATATAAGAATATTTGTCGATTAAAATGATTTACTAGTAAATTACCCTGACTACATTATATAAAGTGAAATCTTTTTCATTTTAATTCAGTTTTGTTTAATAATTTTTAAAACTATTATTTAAATTTTGAGTTTATATTTAAATATTGATTAAGTTTTCAAAATGAGCTTGGTTAATTTTTTGCCAAATTTTTATTTGAATTACTATCTCTTCGACTTTTGGGAAGTGGAGGGCGACCCCAGAATTGGTGATATGCCATTCTTCAGAGGAGGACCATGGGCAACTTGGTCACTCATTGCATTCTATGTCTATTTCGTTAAAGATTTGGGACCAAAATTAATGAAATCAGTGGAACCGTTCGGCTTAAGAAAGATTATGTTTTGCTATAATTTTGCGATGATTTTAGTGAACGCCTGGTTTTTCTACCAAATAGTTATTGTTTTCAATTTTGGTCTCGAATTAAATCTCTTCAACTTTGAAAGAATCAGAACATATGAAGGAACTCCTAAAGAGATGAGGATTATATGGTTGGCATATCTCTTCTTCATATCAAAATTGGTTGACTTAATCGAAACGGTATTCTTTGTTTTGAGGAAAAAACACAATCAGATATCGAATCTTCACGTCTATCATCACAGCGTTGTTCCTCTTATGGGACACTTAGCCATTAAAGTGTCGCCAACGGGAGGTCCGGCCACAATGTTTCCACTTCTTAATACATTTGTTCACATGGGTCAGTTCACCTTTTCATTATAAGCTTTTCTATTGTTCACATTCTTTATCTAGATTCTTGATAATTTATTTCCTCTTATTTTCTGTATTATTTAATTTTTTTGAGATTTTTCTTTTATTTATTGAATTTTTCATTTTATACTCAAATATTTATCTTTCAGTCATTTGTTAAGTTATTTTATTTCGCATATATTTGACAATTGATTAGATTTCTTCTAATTAAATTTGAACAAGACACAATTGAATATTTACTATAGTTAAGGAAATAACCCTAAAATTACAGTCATTTTCTATTATTTCTGATTAATATATAAAATGTTTTCCTTAATTTTTATTTAAACTTTAATTAAAATGTTTTTATTAATATGAAATGAACTAGATCATATATATTTAGTAGATTATAATAATACCAAGCTCAATTACTTAATTGAAATAATAAAATATTTAATTTTTATCACTTAAATAAAACTTTTATATTTATCTTTTCATTTAATTTTAATAACTTTATTTCCCGAATTAATCTTGGCAATAAGTCACCTACTTTTAAATAAAATTAATATAACTTATTAATTATATGATCTAAATAGGCTTTTGTCAAGGATTTTGTTAAAAATACAATGAATTTTATACTTTAATCAAATTATTCATAATTCGATTTAATTATGATATACAGGGTCCGCCAGAAAGTCTTAGCACAATATTGTAGCGTAAGGGAACATGAGGTAGCCCTCGGTATTACCCG
>JAQFZM010002233.1:0-14384 GCA_034695785.1 Galumna obvia | reverse complement strand
TGAATCATTTGTTTATAGAAAATTTGTGTTTAAACATACGTGGAGTTAAAACACAGAATAAACAATATTTGGTTCAACTCATTGAATATCTCATCAAATGGTGTAATGAAAAACCGAAAGAGATCTTCAAATTGGAATTCAAAAAAGCTGTTACTATACATCAAAACCTAAAACTTCCCCAAAACTTGAAAATTACTTAATATTTGAAAAATAAATATAAAAAATATAATTTAAAGTTTTATTTCTATAATTATTCCATTGAATTCTTTTATTTAATATGAGTTAACGAATATTAGGAATGAATTAAATGATTAGAAAAGTATTTATTGTTGTCATCCATTAGTTTTCGCTGTTTTATATCAATAGATAAATAGATTTTAAATTATTTCAAACTTTAAAGTTATTAACCAAAATGAGTAAAAATAATGTCATCAATAAATGTTTGGAAAAATAAATAAAAAGTTAATATTAAAAGTTTTATTGAAAAGTATCGGTAAATGTTTTAGAAATAATCTTGATTTTTTCAGTAAAGTGAGTAGGGCAAGGGCGATCGACCCACGAAGCACTGTGGAAGGCAGGGGCTTTGTTCTGGACCCTTTCGTGGGGAGTCAACAATAGAGTTCTCCGCGAAAGGGTCCAGAACAATGGGTTAGCGAAAGTTAGGAATGGGGTTAGGATAATGGGGAGGGAGAGCACAATGGTCAGGAAAAGTTAGGAATAGGGTTAGCACAATAGATGGGGGGAAGTACAATAGGTTAGGAAAACTGGGAAATTGGGTTACTACAATAGGTATTGGGGAAATAATAGAAACTGAGAAATCGGGAAAGGGTTAGCATAATAGGGGGGGACAACACAAAAGAAATTGAGAAAAGTATAGGAACGGGAATATAATAGAACATCGAGAAGACTGAAAAAAATAGGGTTAAAGGCAATGGTGAGTGAAAAAGAGAGGGAGAGAATGTTAAGTGAAATATATTTGAAACATGTTTTGAGAGGTCTGTATCAAGAATTGGATGTTTAGAAGAAATTTCAAATAATAGAAGACATAAAACATTTTGAGTGATATGTAGTCTGATAAAAACTAACCTTGATATTTAATTAATTAATTAATTAAAAAAAGAATTTTATTAAATTATTTGTAATTTTACCAAGGTTAATATTAACAAATGTTAATATAATTAATTAACAAGATTTCAATACTTGTTTTTGGTGATTAATCTAGGTTGTTTTATAGTGTGTTACACATTATTATTCTGATATAAAACAACATATCTATTAGAAGAGGAGCACAGGAAGAGGTGTGTGAATATGTGTTGTCTGTATGTGAGGTGAAGGGGCTCTGAAATGTTCATCACTAGTGCTGTCGTGCTATTAGTAGACATAATGTATATCTCAACTATTCTTTCAGCGATTCTGTTTTACTATTAAAGTGATTTTAATGCTTATAATGTCTTTTGAACTCATGTGAGCTGACCCAAGGCTTTGAGAATAGAGTAATCCAAACAAGAGATTACATTTTAAGCAAAACCAAACAAAATATCAATAAAAAAATTTCAAATAATAATAAAACAAAAGTTCAGTTTTTTTATAATTGTCTTCTGTTCCCTTGAAGCAATCTGTTGCCAGGGATGCGTACAGCATATGCTACAATACTTGGTCAAAATAGAACCATTAGCTATATTATTAAGTAAATTTGAACTTGGAAAAAATTTTCAACTTTTCCTGACAAACATTTTTGAATTATTTCTTCAAAATTTCTGTTTAATCATTTGAAACAATTTTTTTATTATTGATTGAACTGTACTTTAAAGAACACTAGGTATTTAGCAATAATTCTAATTAACAAATTGTTTAAGCAAGAAACTATGAATAGAGCTATAGATTCAAAGGGACCGTATATCGCATCAATTGCCTGACTAAATGTTTGACAATAGTTAAGGAAATGTATAACAATTGTGTGTCTTTTATTGGAATTTATGATTTCTACCTTCAAACACTTTGCGTATCATTTTTACATCATTAGCGTCAAAAACTAACTTTTCTCGCACTTTTTTCCCTATAAGGAAGCAATCCTTATCCCTGTCCCCCCGCTCCACAAACCTCCTGTAATCCATAAACTATTTGAGTATTTTTCACTCATACCTCTCATTGAATACTAGATTTATTTCTTCACAAATTTCTTAGACTTTCGTTTCGCGCGAATTCAATCTTAAAGTGATTGAAATGAGAAAACGTTTTGAAAACCTTTCGATTCATTGAAGCGTTATATTTAGACACAAACCCTGTACCGACACGTATATACTCTTTCACTCACACACACACAAATACGATAGCGGACTGTCGACTGTCCACTTCCATTGGCCGGCACAGAAATATTGTATTTGCCATTACCTGCTCTTCACTTCAACACTACTTTCACATTCTTTGCCGCTTCTCTATTAAAAGAGTTTTCATTCACAGTAAATATTTATCTATATATCAAGCTTATTTTTGTATATTTATTGACAATACTAATTTTCCAATCAACTTGTATAATTTTTATGCTTTAATTTAAATAACTATAATTATTTATAAGTCTTGTAATTAAATCTTAGTAATTTACCAAGGTTAACTTTACAAACTTTACAAATTTTATTATTCAATGATGTGATCACAATATTCTCTTCAATATATTATTCAATAAAATAAAAATGAAATTATTGGTCAGGATAACATTAATTTTTATTAGTTTTATAATGAAATCATTCATTAGTCATATAAAAGGATATAATCAGTAATTACTCCGTTTTAGTAATAATTCTTGTTTTAGATATCGATTTATGTCTAACTTTTTATTAATCAGACTTAAAATTACGAAAATTAAATAATAATTTTCAGGGTTAGGGTTCCCAGGGTTTCAAAGTAATGTAAACATCAAATATAATTAAAATATTTAATTATAGAGTTTTATTAATATTAACACACTATTGGTGTTATTTTTGTCCCTACAGAAATACTGAAAATTTGATAAAAAATATCTTTCAATAATATAAGAAACTGTAAAATAATCGCAATTTGTTAACCAATTTCTAATTGTTATTAATATCAGTTAGTAATAGTTATATCTCTTTGATTGAGATTTTGATTATTTTATGAATTCACAAAATATCCAAACATTGAAAATTCTTTTAATAAAATGCTTTTTGGAAAATGTTATGACTCATAACTTATTAGTAGGTCATTGATTTTTAGTTAAATTACTATTTTTACTGATTAAAGATATTAACTTATGAAACTTAAATATGTTCGAAAAATAATAAAAAAGGAAATAATAACCAAAAATTCTTAAACTTTCTATAGCTTATACTAACAATGGATGAGAGGGGTTACCTATAAAGCCCTAGGCTATATTTGACCTAATTTCTTTGTTTATATGTTGTGATGTGTTGTGCGAAGGAACTCATAAACTGCACCTCATTTCAGTCAGTGTTGAGTCTTCAACCAAAGTGGACTAACGTTTAATACAATTTTAATGGAATCCGATACAGACGATAGTTTTGACTACATCTCAAACCTCAAAATACCGGATAACAATAAACGGTCCTATAAACGGCCCCATCATTTAATAGATTTGGACGCTATCGAATCAGCCGACAGTACCACAGAATCAGATGATGTTTCGGGGGATGAGGTTGATCAACCAACGCCTGGCCCAATAACTCAACCACTAACGGAGACAGTGGAACAAAATGTGGTCATTTGTGCGAACGAAACTTCAACAAATAAATGCAACGAACAGCGCTTTAGATTCATTTTTGAAGGTAATGACATAAAAGAAGTAATTTGTCTATTATGCAATATGTCATTTACAGCCAATTTACTTGACTCTCATAAAAAAGAATGTCTTTCAATTGTCTAAAAATGTATTTCATTAATCAATAAACATCCCTATTTAACATTCAATGCATTAATACTTAATTACTTAAACATTGTCTCATATTTAGGGATAACCAACAAATCAAACTTTTTTCGGAAATCATTTTTATAAAAGTATCTATAAATACTAAAAATAATTAAAAATAAACTAAACTACTAAAAATAATGAATGTGAGTTATTATACGGCAAAAGACTGTATGAAAGGCTGTGCGAACTTAACGGTCAGATCATTGAACGACTAAACTAACATTTAAAAGGGCTGTAACTCTTAATTTAACCTTAACTTTTGTATTGAACGCAGAGCACAGTCACCACAAACCCCCGTATTATAGTAGAACCTATTAATATACTCTGGCTTTATTTATGGTGTTCTGTCCGCTCAGCACCAAAAGTAGCGAAATAACAGTTAATACTTTAAGAGTTAATACTAATCCGATTGGCTTTAACTTCAATACAAAACCTATGAAAAGCCCTATTTATAAGCGCACCGAAGCTCAATCAAATGTCAGCGCCCGATGAGAGGCAGTGGTCCGTATTGTTTGCCTTTACTTTTGGTGCTGCCATTGAGACACCTATTCCTTTAATACCGACCACTTTGTCTGTAATGAGAATCAAGTTAATGGAAAATCTGTTTTCCATCAAAAATAGAGACATATTAACAGATTTGCCTCAAATGTGACAAATCTTTTGACAAAAAGAGAGACACAAAAAAGTTGAGAGAAATTTAAATAATTGTATCGAGCGATAAGTCTTTACTTTCACTTCAATGGACACACACTTAGTCAGTGCTCAACAATTTGTAAACTTTGTATACCTTTTTTTTCAAAGTAAAGGTTTTCTTAATTTTTTATTGCATTCAATGGAATGTTCGCATCTAATATAAAGAGTTGTTTTAGTTTTAATTGACCAAGCTCACCTCAATCTTTTAATTTTTTAAAAACACTGCTTTCCCAGTTATCTATTAACTGAATGTCTATTCATTATATTCTTGACTCTTCTCTACTCTTCTCTCTTTTCTATCATTAATTAAATACAAAATTAATATCTTCTGAGTAACAGCCACAAGTGATGTCGAGCGGGTCTGTGCTCTGAATTAATACATTTCTACGGAAAATAAGAGAATTTTTAAAAGAGTATTTTTGTCCGAAAGTACAGATATAATAGTATTCGGGCACTGGTTTTGACAAAAACAAAATTAATAGTCTTTACCTCAAAATTATTGTTCGAAATTGATTTCACTGATAAAAACGTCAACTTTTTCATTAATTATTTTCAAATTCGAGTGAATTCTCCCTTCTTTTTTCTAAAAAATATGTATTTTTCGGATTATTTTTGCGAATAAATGTCATCTCTTCTGACAGTCAACAAAATGAGTCAATTAGTGGTAGAAATAGAGAGCGCACGAAGTTTTGAGCCAGAAATTATAAAATGAAACTGGTCATATTAGTTGATGCATTGACACAAACAAATGTTACTCATGCTAGATTATTTATTGTTTATCAGGAGAAATATTCTTACTTTTTTCAGAGCACAGGTATAGCCTTTAAGATATCCTTTAAATATGAGTTTTGACGCTCTTATGCCTCTTATACCTCTTTTTTACCCTTAATTTTCTTTTTCTAACCGATGGTTGACATCGAGTGCGCAGAAAAAGCTAATTATCCTTTAATTAGTATTTACATCGAGTGATAGGGCAGTAAACGGCAACTAAACGCTCATATCTCTAATGATTGACCACAAGGTGTTCATTAAGACATGAAACCGCCCCTAAGTCTTATGAGAAACGGAAAATATTTGCCGTAAAAAATGTTTTTCTTATATCTACTGATGAGTCACATGAGAGCACTTTTGCCCGAAAAGTTCATTGAGTGCGAAATGAAGAGATTAGGAACTTTTCGGCCACACGAAGACCACTAAATACCTCCAATGGTCTGATGGCGTGTCTCAGTGTTGAGCGCTCTCTGGGCTCGCATTCAAACTCCGGCCCAGAATAACAGTAATTAAATTTGGATTACATTATGATATTCGCTGACAATTAGAGCTATTTTTGTAATGAGAACTATTCATAAGGAATACGTCAAAAGGAAAGACAGATCTTATGAGTGACTTATAATTGGTTTGAGATCAGAAACACACACACATACAGAACAGAATAGAATAGGACTCAGAGATCTGAGAGATATTCACAAAAAAATTATTAGTTGGAGACCAAAGTTTTTGGACGACTGGCCCTCCACTGCACTGCACATACAATATATGTATAAACAATTTTTTTATAAGCGCTTGTGTTGAGCACAAAAAGTGTGTCCAAAATACTGAACAGTTATTTAGTTAAACAAAATTATAGCTATAATACAAAAATTATATTTAACGTATAATCATTTTTATTTAAACCAAACTATACTTTTACTTAAACTAAGTAAAAGTAATCTCATTTTAAGAATATGTCTCCGGTCTGTGGTGTGGGAACAGAGTAGAGAATATTAGCTAAACACAAGTACTGAGCAAAATGTTCCTGGAACTTTTCAGGTTCATTCATCATATAATTGACGGACGATATTATTTTTTATACAACACTTTTTTTCGTATCAAATCTTAACTTTTTTTTCTTTGAATTTAATATAATTTTTTCTAAATTTGATGTTTGAGTGCAAACTCTCTGTAAAAATATTTTATTATGAAAAATATATGAGAACTTAATCTAAATCATGAATTAATAGCTGTGGAGAAGAACTCAATGAGAAAAATTCAAATTCAAAACAAAGTTTTTAATAAATTGAGTCTCAAATGTGTGGTCGACTCAAAACAAATTAGATCTCTCTCTCTCTCTCTCTCTCTCTCTCTCTCTCTCTCTCTCTCTCTCTCTCTCGCACTGGCATCACTACCTGTCCTAATCCAAAACATAGTGAACAAGTGAATATACCTGTTTGTAGTTCGCCGGCACAGGTCTGAGCGATCATAATATAAATTTGAGTTTTTATGTTGAAAATATTCCACTTCTAATTGAATTACATAATTAATTTTTTGAGCTTTTATTCTTTAATAAAACAAGCAAGCACATCTTAAGTTATGATTCAGATGGGGCTTTACCTTCGGGGCTATCTCTGACTGAACTGTTACCACACGATTCGCACCGAATATTATTATGGCTATAATTAAATGCTTTTCACTTAATATATCTATAAATACAGAGGAAAACCACTCTTTTTGATGTTTGAAATCATTTTTCTCATCCATTTCTCAATATTTCTTTTAATAATCTATTAATTTCTTTTGATTCCAATGTTTTTCAATTACAATAGATTTTTGTTTTACTCAATTAAATGGAGAGAAGAGAAACAAAAAAATATTAATTAATAAAAAACGAATTAATCAAATGGTTTGGACTCTTATTGGCATTTAGTGATAGATTGCAATATTCACTCTTTTTTTTATCTCATCTTTTTATCTGACAATTGATTAATTTGAATATTTTTACTTAAGTTGAATGAGTAAAGAAAATAATAATTTGATTATATATTATTCGAGTATTTAAACAAAAAGCCATTAAAAGCCAGAGTTTTTTTTGATAAGAGTTTGAAAAAAACAGTTAATCTAAACGAAGGGAAAAATGTTTCGCATTTTATCTTAATTTGGTATTAATTATTTGATTTTAATCTTATTTTATTTGATTCATAGCTGACGAGTCCGGTTCAGAGGACAGCGACGCAGAGCCGGGTCTTACCCTTAAACGTAAACAAAGAAGATCTCGAACCACATTCACAGCCCATCAATTGGACGAATTGGAAAAGGCTTTTGAACGGACACAATATCCTGATATATATACTCGAGAAGAGTTGGCCCAACGAACCAAATTGACAGAAGCCAGAGTTCAGGTAATCAATGATTAATCATAATCAGTTTGGTTAGTGAGGCTCTGTCTCTGGCCTAGCTCATATTTTGCTCGTATTAGGGCTGCACTGCCTATAATTAAGGGAAAAACTGTGAAAATTATGCTTTTGATGTTCGCTTCACACCTGAAAATTGAAATTTTCTAATCATTTAGAAACTAAACGTTGAAAATCTATTTTTTCACCATGAACAAATTTTCCATCCTTTTCTTATTTAAGAGTTAAATTCAAATGTTATAAATGATTGATACCAATAATTAGCAGTAGTTTTACAGAACAGATAAAAACAGTCTTTCATTATATGATTTAATTCTATGTTTAAAAGCATAGCATTAATTCATTAATTAGTTCTCAATTTATTATAATTAATTACAACAAAAACTGTTGTATTTCTAAACTCTTCAATCAATTATTTATTTTATGAATTATTTGGTGTTGGAGTTCCTCGTTTTGAAAGGCCTCCGGCTTTTTTAGGGCACAGCATAGCCTTCAATATATATTTACTTTCTTTTCAAAGAAATTAATAATTAATTAGAAAAAAATGAATCATTTATTTGATTATAATTTCCGATTTAAGTACATTTGAGTTAAATATTAAAAATGTGTGAAAACATGTCTTTTAAAGTATAATTTTAACAAATTTAGGTTTTACTCATTTGTTAGACACAGATGAGAAGTGCCGCAAATCGAATAATGTTAGCTCTGGACAAATGGCTAAACAGAGAAGGGATGAGAAAGAAAAACAAATAAAATATTAAAAATGTTTAAACATTGTTTCTCTTAATATTTGGCCTTAAATTCAAGCGTAGAGAGAAAGGGGAGAGTCGAGGGAGAGGGAGGGAGAGAGAGAGGAAAGGGTTAATGGGAGTACTTAATCATTATTACGATGACATTCATGCGAAGCACACAATCAGTTATTAGTGGTCATAACAGTTAAAACATTGAAAGCCTTTAACCCGTCGCCAGTTTATAGCCATTTGAATGTGAATTTTGCCGAACAAAACGATTGTCTCTTCTGTTTCTCTCAAACCATTTGAGTATTTAGTTTTGAATACAATGTTCCTAAAGTGAGTGTCTCTAAAGGGAAGGGTTTGGAACGAATTCAAGCAAAGAATTATTGCCATTTGTTTAACACTGGTTTGAAAATTTTAGTTTTCCAGTGCTTTAAATTTAAGCACAGAATATGAGAGAAGAAAACAAAATGACGAAAAAATAAATACATTTGTAATAAAGTTTTTCTTTTGTAGTACTAAAGCTATAAATCGATAAAAACGTCTGAATATTAGTGAAGGGAATGTCTTATTGTTTTAGATTTGAAAATATATAACAAAAATCTGTTTAGAGTCAAAGGAATAGTTAGTTCAGAACTAATAGTTTTATTTAAAAGGACTCCTTTTTTATAACAAACCTCTTATACAAAGTTTAAAGTTTTGGTTCGCGAGTCATAACTCAATCTTCAGGATTCATATAATTTGAGACTTCATTACTATTTGTGTATTGAATTCGAGAGAATGGGCTCTCATTTATGTTTATTAATGACAATAACTGTAATTAAATGTTCAGACATTGATTTACAAAATATTATAAAATGAATGCAAAGAAAGAGTTATATAAGAAATGTTTGAATACAACTTTTCAAATATATTATAATCTTTAGTATAATATGCGTAAATCAAAGGATGCGCCCAACGCCCAGTGCTCTGACATTTGCATTGATTTACTAACTCCTAAACAAGAATTAGTGTCGAATTAATAATTATTATTTATACTGTGCTCACAATAACCAAAACTGTTGTCTATGAAATCGGAGTTTTATAAATCTAAATGTAATTTGTGTTCAGAGGCAACACTACTGTGAGAAATGGGAGACTTACCTAGGATAAAGTTTTGTCATTGAAAGCAACTATAAATTCATAATTGATTTGAACCGAAGAAAATCATTTAAAGCCATTTATAGTCGCCTTTTTTCACTCGGATTCTGTTCTGGGAAACACTATTTTGTAAATTTATTCACTGTTTTTTGTTGTTTAGTCAAAGCACAGAATAATTTTGTGTTTTAAGCCTATTATTAAATTATAGTCAAATTGGAAGGCCTTCCGACATATTTTGCTCTATTTTGGGCCTTAAATTCTATTCATATATAAAGCAACCAATAGTTGTGTGCTCTCGATATTTGACATACGATTTAAAGTTGGGATGTAATGAAAAATTCATTTACTGTTAAGCATTTGATTCTTGCAAATTACGGGAACACATGATTACAAGACAAACGATCCGCTGACTGAGTGAAGAGACAATTGCTTTTCTAAGTGTTTGACATGAGTTTCAATTAAATCTTAAAAAATTTGGAAATACATACAATTATTGCATCACAGAATTGATAGCACAGGACCTCACCTGAGTTCGTGTAAAGAAGCGGATAATTAAATCAAAATATGCGGTCTTTTTGTGGATTCTCTCTCTCTCTCTCTCTCTCTCTCTCTCTCTCTCTCTCTCTCTCTCTCTCTCTCTCACCTTCTCTCACTACTCACTACTCACTACACATCCCTCTCCTTATGGGCCAAACACTACACCGAAAATGAATGGTAGAGAAGAGCAAAAAATTGTTGAACACATTTTCTAATAGCACTGGTTATGGCATATGCGGTGTTCATGTTTGACACCTTTGACACTTTAAATAATATACACCGTCGATGGGCCGACCGCTACGACGGTGGTATTAAAGACTCCCTGAGGGCCGCACAGCCATAATAACTAGAATAGTAAAGGAAGAAAAAATCACTAACTTTTCTCTTAAAATATTAGACTGAAATGAATTACAGAAAAAAAACAGAAAAAGTTTTGTTTCACTTCTTATAACATAAATGTTTGTATGAATTACCGGATGATTATATGCGTCGAAAATCATCAATAAATTACTGTATTTTTCCACTCATTTCTATTGAATTGGTATTATTCTTGAGTTAAATTCACAAAACAGTTCTTTGGAAGTGTTGGAAGAGTTCGATAACACCAAACAAATTGAATATCTTTTCTATCATTTTATTAGCGAATCATTATTTTTATCCATTTTTCCTATTTTTGAGAATAATTTTAGTCTCGAACTCAATATAACACTTAAACACAATAATAATAAACTCGTATTTGTAATACCTGTCCATCAAAAGAATCAAAATTCAAGTTTAATACAACAGAAAAGTTGTTATTTTCGTTGCGAACCTAAAAACGTATTCCTCGAACAGAGAGAAAATGTATTTTTTATTTAAAATATTCATAACTTATTTCCCCTAAAGTTTTAAATAAAGAAAAGAAATACTTATTCGAAGGAAAAGGAGAGAATAATTACAAAATCACCGCATTTTCTATAATCCATCAAAAAATTATTCCCAAAACTTAATTAAATTTTTTTATTTTTCCCTTTATTTTAATGAATATAAATCATGAAATGAAATGAAATCAAAACGTTTTGAATCGAAAAGCGATTTCTTGCGATGAAAAACAAGAAAATAAAGGACTTGAAAATGAATTTTCAATAATAATTTTTGGTTCAAAAAAACAACAAAAATATATATTTCGAGTCTATATTACTATTCAAATGCAAATGTGTTTCACATCTTTTCTAAAGTGTATTCTGTGCGCATTGATAGAGCGCTTAACCACACAAACCAACGTCTATTGAATTAAGAACTCACATATTAAGAAAACTCATATATTTCTCTAATTCTGTGCTAAAATATGTTAATAATGTTCAATATTGCACCCATTCTATAGGTTTGGTTCAGTAATCGTAGGGCGCGATGGAGGAAACAGATGGGTAGTCAGCAGTTGAACGGCTTTTCAGCGGCATTGGCGACATTGCCCGCAATGCACGCGTATTCCTCCTCAGCAGCCAATCCTTATTTATCGTTCGCGGCGGCGGCTCAGGCGGATGCCAACCATTACTCAAATGCATCTCAAGGTATGACATAAAAACACAGCACTTCATCCCATTATTAAAGTTTCTCTCTTGTTTTGCATTCAAAATAGCTCTCTCTCTCTCTCTCTCTCTCTCTCTCTCTCTCTCTCTCTCTCTCTCTCTCTCTCTCGCACTGGTACTAAGTACCATGTTTATTTCGATGGATAATCCAATATTAGTTGTCTGTTTAAATAGAGACAAATTGTTTGTCCAAAATATTTCTTTTATTTACAATAAATTTTTATTTGTAATAATCGTGGAAATAGCAGATGATTATTGGATATAATTTGTCACAAATTGATGGGTCATTATTCAGGATTAGCTCAAAAAATATCATTTAAAACATTTCATGAAAAATGAATTGAAATAAATGTCGAGTAAAGAAATGTTACGTTACTTTCAGAGAAGAATCTAATTTACATTCATTACATTCATTGGCTCTAAATTTATGAAAAATATTTTTCTAATTCATTAGATTTCGCTTTAATTTCAAATATAAATCAAATGATAATTAATTTATGCATAAAATTTACTAATTTATGGCAAGACTTCAAAAATAGCAGCGAATTGTTTCTTCTTGTTTTTCAATAGAAATGTTTCTAATTTAAAAAGAGCACAAATTTACTTATATTTTTTCATCTAGGGAATAAATTTACATTTTATTGCTTCTCACGTATTAGTCCTAATCATTGGATTTTATATTTATTTTTTTCTTAACATTTAATTAATGGAAAAAAGATTTCACTCATAAAATAGTTTTGGGGTTCAGTTAAGAACAAAACCGATAAGAAGAGAGTATTTCTATTTTAATTAATAGTAACTCTCATTCAATCTTTTTGGATACATGTACTCCTTTTTTGCATAAAAATGATCTAGTTAAGTTTATTAGTTTATCTACTCGTTTGAGATTAACCCCAAATGAGTCAAAAATATAAATTGTTATTCACTTATTTTTTTTAAGTAAATTGACTTCAGATTCAATTTCAAGACATTAGTCGAGTGTTTTGAGTCTTATTTAAAGTTATTTTAGTGACAAAACTTATACTGTTTTGAGGAAAATGAGGGAATAGTGCACTAAAATAAAGCACTTTTAGAATAGATATAAGTTATATAACTTATATCATATAACACTTATCACTTAAATGGCTTTCGGCTAAAGAGATGTCGTTTAGATGTTGTTGTTATAGATCTTTGTGTTGACTATAAAAATGCAAAAATTGATTCTCTGTTTAGAAAAAAACAGATTATTTTCTGATCTCTTTTTTTAATTGGAATTAATTATCGATAGCGAGAACTGTAACTAAAATACTTGACTCCTGTCTCTCACTTATAGACTGTCCAAATCTACATCACTCTGGTACAGGACTTCACCATCAAAGTGATGCCTCCTCCCGATCGGCACCTTATCTCTCAACTGACGCCAATTATGCCGTTTCGGTTTCATCTGCAGCACAGGTAAGCAATTAATTAAAAATCATTTTCAACACAATTAAACTCTTTTTCTTCGTTTGGATTAAATATTATTTTTCCTTCAAAACCTTTTCTCAGATTAAGAGTTAAATATAATTAAATCATTTTTAATTACTCTCCTTTATAGATAAAATTGGAGCTTGATAATTTTTATAATAATCTATTAGAATAATCTTTTATTAAGAGGAATATATCTCATGTGAATAACCCAAAGAATTCAGTATATCCTATATTATGCCATTTAAGCCAATTATTGTGTTGTCTGTCAACTGCATAGAGCACAGCCACATAACCCTCCCATTTGATATTCTGTCTCCGATTTTGATGTTCTGTCATTCATAGTGTAATCCATGGCTAACACTCAAGTCATGTATTTCACGTAAAGAACAATTTGCACTCAATTCTAGGTTTGCCTATGAATGGGTCTCCAAAAAACTCTAACAGACTGTGAACTCCATAATAGAGTTGAGACTTATTTTTCAATAAAGAGTTACTTTTTTCTCAGCAAAAAATTGATTGAATTCTCCGTTTCTTTGGTTTCTCTCCTTATTTCCAGTTTTCACTTAAAGGTCTCATAGATTTCATGGCTTTCAAATGTAAAGGGACTGACATTTAAAGAGCTGTTTAAAGCCAGACCTGTAATAAACTCTCTAATTATACATAAATTTGGTTTTGATTAACTCAAGTACTGGAAAATTACTCATTTAATTTGAATTATTCAAATCTACTATAAATTAGAGTTTGTTTTCTTCGTTTTCAGCAAAAAATATATTGACTTAAATTCACAGAATTTGTGCGAAAAAAGAATTTTTATTAAATACATTAAAATACTTTTAGTTTAATGTCTTAATAATAATATTTAATGAAATTTAGTTTATGAAAACATAAATAAGAAATTATTATAAGAATTTTGAAATTTTAATATCAATTTTATAATACCTTTTAAAAAGTTTTATACGTTTTTAATGTTCATAGAATTAGAGCAGGGTGATCAAGTTAATGTAATTCTCAACAGATAACTACAGTCGTTTTCAATATAGGGGGGAATAATTACTAAAACGGGAAGGCTTATTTAACTAGGTTAGAGTTGGAATTTTCAAATCAAATTTATATGACTGATTCAATAGATATTCTAGTTTAGAAAATATACGAA
>JAQFZM010002232.1:0-14386 GCA_034695785.1 Galumna obvia | reverse complement strand
TTGAGACAATTGTTTGAAAATATTAACTCATTATTAAGTCTTTTGTTTTCATCATTTAATTCATCAAAAATATCGTTGACTTTAATACAAATATTATTGTTAACTAAATTAGACTTAAATTCTTTTAAATTATATCTCATTTTAATCATAATTTAATTAAAACAATGATATAAACGACAATAAGTTTAATAAAATATTAAAAACATATTTTTAAGTAAAACGTAAACAAAACACAAATCGAGGGACCGTTTCATCATTTCGTCCACAAATAATTTCGAATTCATATTAGATCTCCAAAATATTATCTTAAATGTGTTCAATAAAATACCTGACCTAGAATAGAAAAGACATTTGATCAAACCATGGTAAAAAAAATTCTTAATTATTTTTCCAATTAAATCAGAAAAAATAAAAATCAATAATAGTTTATAATATAAAAATTATTATTTAATTTCTTAAAGTCATTTAATTATTTTTATATCATTTAACGCAATCTAAGCAATAGAATCACATTTAAAAACAAAATTTAAGTTAATTTTAAAACTTAAAGAATAAGTCATTCAAAAAGTAAAAAAATTTAATTAATTTATTTAATAAATTGTGTTCCTATGATAACCAAGATTATATAAAAATCAAATAAAAATCTAGTAGACATTTACCTAAATTCTTTTTATTTGAAATTTGATTTCATTAAACATATGATATCTTTAAACAAACAAGGTGTTTAATTTTAATTAATATTTTATTCTAGTTATTATCACGTTTTATGACTCCGAATATTTAATTAAAATTTAAGTAACAATAAGTTATTAAAAGAAGATATTATATACTTGATGAAATCATATTTCTAAAAAATGAACTAGTTAAATTTAATAAGATTTTCAATTTTTTTAATTTTAAATATGCTTTATTAAAAATGTGTAAAAATAAAAAATATTCAAAAGAAGAGCTAGATTATACATGTATGTTTAATTTACACAAGGTATACGGACTAGGTTTTTTTTCCCGGCAACCTTGATAAATTCAATTTTATTATATTACCTTGTTAATAACAAAATAGACGTAAATCGAAATCCGGTATAAAATTGTTTATTAAGTATTGATTTATTTTTAATTAAAATAGCTTAATATCAGGGATGGCTAAAAGAGGTTTCCGGTAAATTACCTTGAAGAAGAAAGTCGGCAAAATACCTCTTATGATTTCGAATTTGTATCATTAATACCTAGTTAAAAAAAACTTGTTCAGTTGATGTTTTTCATATAAAGTTGGTATACTTGACCAAAATTACCAACCTTTGATTAGCACCTTTGGTTATACCTGATTAATATTTAAAAATATTATCAAGTTTATTTGCTTAAATATAGAGAATTAATGAAAATAATCTGATTAAAATAGGACCAAGAATAAAATATAATCTTCATTATTTCACTTCCGGTTTGTTTTGGTTACTATTTGGTATGAATTATGTGTTTATTAATCGATGGAATACTCTTGCAATGAATCCGACCACTGGTAACGAACAGCTGATAGTATCGGCCAAAAATATTTTCCTAAACTCATTGGAACAGTTTGTTATATCATTAGCAGCTCAATTGATCTTGGTCACATATTTGAATACTAAACAAGTGTTGACTATAATCCGATTGTTATCATTATTAATATTTGGTAGGGTACTTTTTTGGTAAGGATATCCACGTCAACGCATATTTGGTATTATGCTTAATTATGGGCCCCTTTTAGCCACTATGAGTTATATCGGATATAAATTCTTTATATAATTATTTCTAAAATTTAAATACTTTCCTTACGGAACAAATATTGCACCACTCATTCAGACGCTTACATGGACTCAAACGAGAGAACTAATCGAAAAATCTTTCGGTACACCGACTGTTAGCCCAATCATCGCTGCATTCCATAGAATATTTAAACGCTCCGAATCAGTCAAATCATATTTTGACGAAAAGCTCAAACTTCTCGAAATGAAATGTCTGGTATCCTCACAGTTTGTTGTTCTAAACCATTCAAAACAGTTATCGATGGCATCGATTACATCAACAGAAGACTGGCTTCAAAAATCTTTAAAAGATGAGAAAAACATGAATTTGAGCCCAAAACACAATCATTTTCAATTTGGTCATCATTCAAAAAACTTATTCAAAAAGTAATTCACAATTGGCCAAACAAACAAACCAAAATATCCTTGCAGATATTGTGCATATCATAACTTATCATTAGCACAGCGAGTGCACAAACAAGTCTTCCCACCATCAAACGGTTCTCGAAGAACAGAGCGAGGAATCATCATCATCTGACTCTAGTTAAGAAAATTCACAATCGAATCATTTGATCAAACACTCAAAAACAGTTCAAAATCCTTCATAGATTTTTGCAACAAAAAATTGGTTACATCGCTGGTAACAAAATCACAATTCTTTTGAACACTTTTCGTCAGTAAATCTAATGTCAGAAGAATATGCTCGATCAATTTGGTTAAGATATTCCACAAAAAATAGAATCATTCAAATTTATAAATGGAATGACTTAAACAATCGTTCAGCAATAAATGAAACAAAAATCAATTGCATCCATCTCCCAATTCGTGTCGAAACCGTTCTAAATTTTCACTACAATTTACTGATCAGTTATCCAATTATGAGAGCTTTCCGAATGGATTTAATGTTGATGATAACCAAGATATTCTCAAATCTTACAGTCAAACCTTCTACTAAATAAAATCTCAAAAAATCTGTTGATATCACTATTCAAAAAACAAATCAAAATTCGAAATCTAAATTTCACTCAATTCAAACTCAAGCAATGAAAAGATAGTTTCATTCACAAAATTTTTATCAAAATAACAGAAATACACAGAATCAGAAAACATATAGAAAATGTGATCAAATGAAAACAAATTCTTTGACAAATCACTCAAAAACTATACCAAAGATAAACTGTTTTGTCGCTGGACAAATCACATAAAATTTTTAATGAAAAAACTCAAACTAATAGACAATTTAAGGAATTGATTCCAAACAACTCTAAGAGTCATAACAAATAATTCTCGCAAATCAAATCAATTTTCTTCAATTCAACGAAAGTTAATAATCAATTCCTTCGATACAAAAACTAAATTCTTCTCCCAAACATTTGACAAATAGATCGTTTGCTTCTCATGCTCAACACTTCTCCACAGTTTGGCCCTGGACACCGCTGAATACAAGAGAAACATCTGTTATTCATCTCCCTGTTTGCTCCTTGAAAAGCCCTTATCGATCAGGACCAATTCACTAAAACCGGGAATAGTGAGGCAGTTCTATGATTCACTGTTAAAGCGTTTCTAACACTGGCTCACAGTCACAGTTATAGCTTATTGCCTAAACTATACTCATACGACTCTTATAAAGTTTTCCTTTTCCGATAAATCAATGCATAATTTCATTTATGATTTAGACTTTAGACCATACACTTGTGACTCTCGTTTTTTAATTGTGTTCAATACTTGTTGTAAACGTTTATATATGAATAGTTTTGTTAAACTTTAAATGCCTTTTGAAGCCAATCTTCTGTTGAAGTAATCGATGCTATCGATAACTGTGATTTGAATGGTTCAGAGCAACCAAATATGAGGATATCAGACATTTCTGTATTTTGTCAATCGGCAGAAGGGAAGGGAGAGGTGGGTGATAAAGGTTTTGACTATTTGTCGAACAAATAGTAAATTAGTGATTGCGATTGACTTTAATCGACGGTAAATTATTTCATCGTTTATTCACCAATTGATAGTAAATTAATTCACTGAAGAATATAACTTATGAATATAAGTTATGAGTTGCGATCAGACAAATAGAAAATTAATTTACTAATTATTGATATCCGAGACAAATCTGTAAGACTTGAGTTACGTACAGAAGTGGTTGGGTGACAGGTACAGACTGCGCCATTTTGTGACGGGTTTAACTCCATGTTAAATATATAGTGAACGATTTATGGAAAAACAATTTATTTTAAATAAAAATTATTCAAATATAAATGTTTACAAAAATTGTTAAACACTATTAAAAAAATGAGGGTCATAAGTACACTTGACCTGCAGGTTATATGAACAACAAGTTCTATGAACAGATCAGGTTTTGTGAACTTTTGTTAAAATTTCATAACCACTTATATAGAGGCAATGTTAAAAACATACCCACTTTTAGAACTCAAGTTTTGTGAACAGTTGGGTTTTATGAACATATAAACCAAACTCTTTGTTTATAAGTCAATATTAAAATAAATCAAGTTTTGTGAACTACGGTTTTCGAGTTATAATACAAATTTTTCTTAAAACATTTAATTAATAAATACTATAAAATATCTTCAAAAAGAGAAATAAAATAAAAGATAAATATATCATTAAAAAGATTGAATCCGGTGTTAATCAGTAATTATCAAGGAACTCAAACTTATAATTCGTTATTATTACACTTGACGGAATTTTTAAAGATTTTATAACAATTTAGCTTAAAATAACTGATAAAAAGTCTAAATCCTTAAAAAGAAAAAATATAGTACTTATTGTTCAATAATTTGTGTATAATATTCCTTGTATTAATTGAGATTCCTTGCGATGAGTATCAGAAGTTTTTCTAAATTCAATGAAGTCTAGGGCCAAACTGTAGGTCCCTCTAGAGGGTGAGAAGCGAACGATCTCTTTGTCAATTGTTTCGGAGAAAAGTTTAGATTTGTTTTCGATGGAAATTATATTAAATTATAGTTCAATTGAAGAAATGGTGATTTGATTTGTGAGAATTTTGGTTGTTATGATTCTTTGAGTTATTTGCAATCAATTCCTTAAATTGTCTTTCAGTTTGGTTTTTTCACTAAGAATTTCATGTCACGCGACAAAACATTTTATCTTTGGTATAGTTTTTGAGTGATTAGTCAAAAAAATAATTTTCTTTTTATCACATTTTCGATATGTTTTCTGATTCTGGGTATTTCTAATATTTTGATAAAATAGAGCTTAGATTTAGAAAACCATTGAAATAGATCTTAGATTAAGAAGACCATTAGAAAAACCGTTGGGTTAAAGCTTAGATTTTGAAAAATGTTAGTTAAAAGCTTAGGTTAGAAAAACAGTAATACTGAAGCTTAGTTTTAGAAAATCTTTGAAAAATTCTATTGAAGGGGAGGAGTTAAATAATAGTCTAGGTTATGAAAATAACAAAGAAATAATTATATGGAGGGAGGCTTAGTATTAGTTTAGATTTTGAAATACATTGAATTATAATTTAGATAGGGGAAAGGGGTTAAAGTTAAACTTAGTTTAGGCAATAGTCTATAGCATGTAATGGATAAATCCATTAAAACAGTAGAATTAAATTTAAAAATTTTACTCGCTATAATTCACTATAGTATAAATTATGAAAAATTTATCTGTAAATTAAATTTTTTTTGTTTACAAACATTATTACGTGCTTTGACTTTAGATTTGTTTACAAACATTGTTACGTGACTGTCACGTGACAAAAACATGATTGAATTTCCATTGATGCAACAATCAAAATATATTTTTTAATTTTAAAAAACTTACTTACAATTCAAGTGAACTACTCACATATTTATATTTGACTCAAAAAACATTTTCAATGATTAACTTATCAAATATTTATATTCAAAAGAAAACTTTAATACAAATTTTATTTTTTCTTAATTCATAATTTAATGAGAAATTTACCACGTTCCAGTTCAAAATTTTTGTTTTAATCTTCACCATATAAATGAGGATGGTGGATATTTAAATGTTAAAAAAAGTTGACATTTATTAAACATAAATATTTAAATTTATATATAAATTATAATAATTATTAAAATGTAAAAACAGCTCAATTAAGAGAAAGTAATTTTGTTATGTTTAATTTAAATAAATTAGAATATTTTGTCAATTATACAGTAAATCCAAGGTCGATCTTCGGTTGGTTATGGTCTCATAGCTTTTTACTAGGTTGAGATATCTTGAATATTTTTCCAGATTATAAAACTAAGTAGGTAAGTATGTTTATATGTAGTGGCGGATTTTAATGATCTTGGTATTTTTCAAAAGCTTGTGATATATGGAATTGATTGTTGATGTTATTATCGGCTAATGACTATCTGTTCCGTCAAATTCGGCCAGGAACTATTTACATTTAAAGCTTTAAAAAAAGATAGATTTTAAACTATTTTTAATAAAAATCTTTATTTTACTCAATTTTAAATTCATTTTCATTCTCATAAATAAATTCAATGCTCAAAAATTCAGGTTCAATTAATAATGGTTCATAATTATTCATGGTTTAAAATCTGTTATTGTTATTGATTAATAAGTTCAAAATTTATCTTTTTTTAAAGCTCTAAATGCCAATATTACCTGGCCGAATTCTAAGGAACAGTTAGTCATTAGCCAATAATAACATCATCAATCAATTCATTATATTACAAGCTTTTGAAAGTTACCAAGATCATTAAAATCCTCCATTACCTATAAACCGACTTACCTTCTAAGATAATTGACGCTCAAATATATCTAAGTGATTTTTAACAAACATGGTCAATAATAATGAAATAAGCATAAGGAAAATTGAAGATTTATTTCTCTTGAAAACTCCCTCTTCTGTGCTGTAAATTTTAACATTTGTTTTGATTTAATTTCAATTATTTATAAACGTTTGCAATTATTTCGAATGTAATTGAAATGTAAACAAAGTTTTATTTATGAAGTATGTTTCGTAAATGTGTAATAAATTAAAGAACCATTTTCAAATTTTATTCCTCATTCACATAGCTTACATATTTCGTACATGTAAGGTTGGTATAATACAAGAGAAAAATTTTATTTTATTCAAAATACAAAAACTGAATGGTTTGGAAATTTTTTAATCAAATTTTGACAAGTTGTGGCACTAATCTCATTCATTCTTATTTATTTATAAACAAAACCAAAAATTTCTAAAAATAGAAGCACTTAAAAATTATTAAAATAAAAACTTAATTAGTATAAAATTCAATTTAATTAAAATAAATTTAAATAATTTTTAAGGAAACAAATTTAATTTCACTTTTAAATCAAAAATTATTTCAAATAAACTAAAATATCGAAATTTATTTAAAAAAACAAATGCAAATTCACTTTAAAGCAATAAACTGTGAAATAAAGAAATTATTGGAATTTTATTTATTTCTTATCTCTTAATACCGGTTTTTATCCCATTTTAATCCCTAATAAAACACCTGTTTATCAAATATTTTTCTCATGTATTATACCAACCCAACAAGTACGAAAACTGTAAGCTATGCTCATTCATTATTATTCACCAATTTTGAAATTGATAAATTTAATTTTTAATAATATTTATCTTCATCATGTTAAATGTGTAGTTTTCAATTAAGGTTCTACATATTTCATTTTTTCCAACGAGAATTATTTATAATTTTTCACTTTGATCAATATAAACACTTAGCAAAATCTTAAAATATCTACATCCTTTTTATTCTATTATCATGTAGAAACAGCTTTCCTATTTTAAGTTTTGTCAATTGCATTTTATGCGTCAATTAACCTAGTTTTATTATCCTAAAAAATTTTAATGTAATCTTAATCTAGTAAAAATTTATGAGTTAATAACCAACCAAAGATCGACTTTGAGTTGACTGTATGTCATGGATGGCCATGGTTTTTAAATGATATTACAGGTTATAAAAAAATTCAAAATCAGTGCATTAAAAAAAACAATTTTTATTTAAAATAATAAACTATATTATGTCTAGAATTAGGGAAAAATTTCAAATTTGAGCTAGATCACAAATTGAGAAAGTTAAGAGGGGGGGTCAGCATTTTATTGCAGTTTTGAACTACAAATTTTTCCTGCCTAGGGGGGGGTACCCCAATACCCCCCTATATTCCCCCCAGATGGCCATCCCTGCTGTATATCAATGAAAAAATATTTAAAAAAATATTACAGTTAATTAGCTAAACGTGAAAATAATAAGTTCTTTTCTAAGAAATATAACAATTAACTTGCAATTTAAAGGCAATTGCCATTACACATTCAAATTTATCATTAATTATCTTATTTTTATAATTATTGGTGTTTTAATTTGACTTGTGTTCTTAATTTCGTTAATAATTTCATCAAGTTAAGTATCTTTTAAAAAATTTCTATATCAATAAAATGATTTTATCCATTAATATTATCAAAATTTTCCAAGAATTATAAAAGTAATTAAGTTAATTTTTGTAAACTATTTCTTTACAGTTGGAATACGTTATATCTGACATGGCCAAGCTTGCCGGTTTCAGGGGGGTGTTAGGTGGGTGAATTTTGAAAATGATCAATAATTGACTAAAAACGCATGACGTCATTTTAAGCCGATTTCTTACGTATATGACTATATTTTTTTAATATTTTAACAAATTTTATCCAAATTATGGCAAAAATTATGAAATTTCGACAAAAAAAGCTTTTATAAAAATTTTGAAAATCTGAACATTAAAAATTATTACTTAAAACTCTAATTTTGATCGTTTTCTTAAATTTTTCTGGGATGGCCATCTGGGATGGTAAACTTGAAAGGTGTAATTTTTAGATACTTTTCTTGAAACAGGGGTGGGGTAAATGAAAGTATTTTGAAAATAGGCGCCAAGCATATAATAGGTAGTTTTATAGGAATTTGTAGGTGTTTTCCTGCATTTATGTATATAATTCATTCATATTTAACGTATTAAATCATATATTAAGCAAAAACTAAGAATTTATCGCAATAAATGAATTTTTGAAAAATCCAAAAATTCACAATCAAATAAATTCAATTTTACTGTCTATATAAATGGCTTAGAAATTTTAAATGTGACACATTTGTCAGATTTTATTATTTGTTCTGAAATGTTACTTATCTTAAACAGCCATTTATTATTTTTCTCTCATTTCTATCGAATTTACTAATTTTTCTCATATTTTTTCACGGCGATTTACTGAGGGTAGGGGGTTAGCCGCCTATCACAACGAGGTATTTGGGCTATATTCCCAGATAGTAATGGCTACTTTTTAAGTTTCTAAAGTTTTACGTTTTTTTTAAATTTGCAACTTTTTACTTATTTTTCTTTTAAGTATAAAATTTTTTGCCAATTTTTCCTCTAATAACATGGGTGGAGTTATCTGACTTATGCGTTCCATGGGGTATTTTGGAATACCCGCTATTGGCCATGTCAGGTTATAATTATTAAAATTTGAAAAACAGTTCAATTAACAGAAAGTAATTTTGTCATGTTTAATTTAAAGAAATTAGAATAATTTTGTCAATTATATGTCAATGAAAAATATTTGAAAGAATAATTACAGCTAATTAGCTATAAGTAAAAATAATAAGTTCTTCTCTAAGAAATATAGCAATTAGCTTAAAATTTAAAGGCAATTACCATTACTTATTCAAATTTACCATTAAATATCTTATTTTTATAATTATTGGTGTTTTATTTTGACTTGTGTTCTTAATTTGGTTTATATTTTCATCAAGGTAAGTATCTTGTAAAAAATTTTTATATCAAAGAAAAAATTTACAAAGAATTATAATAGTAATTAAGTTTACTTTTGTTAAACTGCTTCATTTTTTGGAATACGTTATATCTGACATGGCTAGACCAGCTGTGCCTAGGGGATGTTAGGTGAGGAAATTTTGAAAATGATCAAAAATTGCCTAAAAAACGCATGATGTCATTTTAAACCGTTTCCTAACATATACATTCGAGTGCCAGGGATGGCCACAAAGCTTCGATGCCATATAAATTTATTACAGTCTTTTAAAATAATTCAAAATCATAGCTTTAAATAAATTATTTTTATTTAAATTATTCAAGTATTTTAAGTCCAGAATCCGAGAAAAATATCAAATTTGAGCTAGCTCAAAATATGAAAAAGTTAACTTGGGGGTTAAGCTTTTTATTGCATTTTTATGGAAAAAAATTTTCCTGGCTAAGAGGGGGTATCGAAATACCCCCCCTATACTCCCACCAATGGCCATCGCTGTCGAGTGCAAACCCGCTGACATTGATTTTTGTCTATAAAATCTCTTCCATGATCTAGATCAGAATTATTTTTTTTGCAACTATGGTTTTGTCTTTTATTTATATATTTTAAAAAATAATTACATTATCTTGGTTATATTTGATAAAATTGCAGAAAATATGTTTGTATTATTAACTTTAAAAGTAACCCTGATAGAAATTTTATGATATACCTCATTATAAACTATTTTAAAAATAAGTCGCTTAAAACTAGTATCACTTAAAACTGTAATGTTGATGTTTTCAATAAATTTTTCTGGAAAAGCCATGGTCAACTTGAAAGGGGGAGTTCTGCAATTTTAGATAATTATCTTGCGACAGGGGGTAAATAAAGGTATTTTCAAAATGGGCGTCAAACATATAATAGGTAGTTTTATTGGTATTTGTAGTAGTTTTCTTGAATTTATGAATATAATTCATTCATATTTAAAGGTATTAAATAATATTTTAAGCAAAAACTAAGAATTAATAGCAATAAATGAATTTTTCAAAAATCCAAAAATTCATTGCCAAAAAAAATCAATTTTACTGCCTATAGATATGGCTTAAAAATTATAAATGTGACCCTTACGTCAGTTTTTATTGTTTTCTGAAATTTTACTTATTGTACACAGCCTTTTATTTATTTTTCTCTAATTTTAATTCATTTTACCAATTTTTCCTTTTCTCGCCAATTCACGGGGGTTGGGGTTTAGCTTCCGATCACAAGAAGGTATTTGGGCTATACTCCCAGATGGCCATCATTTTTACGTTATTTTTTAATAAAATTGCAACTTTTTACTTATTTTTCTTTTAATGTATTAATTTTTTTACCAATTTGTCCCTTGAGTGGAGTTATATGACTTCTCGGTTCCATGGGGTATTTAGGAATACCCCCTATTGGCAATGTCAGGTTATATCTTTAACTAATTTAGAATGTTTTTTCCAAAAAACTGAAATCTTTTTAATCGAATTCTAATCTAAACTATGCACAGTCTGGACCCGATTTTAGGCAACTACTAATAAATCAAATACCGGTTTTATATAGTAGTTTTCAAAGAAATTTGAACCTTTACTAGGATTATTATTAAGTTAAATGCCCCATCTGTTGACCAAAATCAGATCCCGACTGTATACAGTAACGAAACAATAGGTTCAAAAAAATTTTTCAAATATATTTTTTTATTCAAATTTTTATTAAAATTTAAAGAATAACTAAAAGTATGGAAACGATAATGAAGAAAACAAAAGGGAATAAAAGAAAAAGTAAAGAAAAGAAAATTAACCCGAAAAAATGTTTGCCTCCGGGTCTAATAATTTATTCGATTGATGACATTCTCTACAGAATTGGTTTGTGTCGGACTTCACTAAGTATTCGACCCAAACGTCTATTCATTAGACATCCAATAGTTATGTTAATTATTTTGAATACATTTCTATTCCAACGAATTATAACACTATTTACTGATAACGGGAACCATCAGTTAATGAAAGTCTTGGGATGTGTCGGGTATTTCATTGGTATACCCAAACATTTGGATATTTTCTTTTTGCTCTGTTCTGTTCTACAAATAAGTCCTATTCTCATATATTACTATAACTACAGTAAAGGTATAAAACCGACATTTCTTCGAATATTCCAAATGATGGCGGGAAAGGTTCCACCAAAAACTATCGGATTGAATGATGAAAGAGAAATAAGAATGTTATTAAACTTCACCTCAAAATTCAATCCTATATTAACGCTTCACAACAATTATTACCTACCATTCATAGCCGGTCTATTTATCTTTGTATTCTATTTATTCTATGGGACACCACTTGAGTTCCTGTTATATGGTATACCAAATGGGTTACTGTTCTCAATGTGGGGTCACTATTTTGGAAATATTGTTTGCTGTCAATCGTTTGTGTTTTACATTATTTGCATTTATTTGAATTTAAAAATCAATCGATTGAATGAATATTTATTAGTAATTAAGAAAAGGAAACGATTCGATGGAATTCGAATAATTCTCTTTTCATTTGATTCGATATTTTTAGAGATCAGTGAATACAACACTACTTTTTGGTCGAAATTCTTACTTATATTTTGGTTGACTAATGGATTGATGTGTGTATTATTCCTATTCGTCAGTCTATATATACCAGTAGTGTTAGTCCTAAAACTAATATTTCTTTACGGGGCGCTACTATTTGCCACAACTTTTATATTCGTTATATTCAAGGCTTCTTCAGTTCAATATTCTGTTCTTAAGTCATATAAAATATTAAATTCATTTCTACTCTCATATTGTAATCAAATTAAATATTATAATAGTGTTAATATTAAAACACAAATTAAGGTTTGGTTTAAGAATTTATTTTAAATCTATTGATAATTATTAATTAATCTAGGTAAATTCAATGATCGAAAGAATAGGAAAGAAAAAAGTAGGCTTTACCTGTTGGAGATTATTCACTATTAATTACTTTCGATGCTATGAAGTATGTCTTATATAAGTTTATTTTTTTTATTAATTATTATTTTTACATTAAAACAGGTAATCGCAGCGCTCTCTGTATTTTTCATGAATGTTGTCGAACTTACCTTTTTTTCCTCAACAAATTCACCTTGATCATAAAATTTCTTATTTTATAACCATGCTTGTTTATATAAAACAAATATTTTTTTTAAGACAACATTGTTATTCTTGAATTTTATGGATTTGTGAATTAAATTGAAGTTTTATTTCAAAAATTATTATTAACTAATAAATTTAAAAGAAATCAATGTTGTGTTACATCTTGTCATGAACTAGATATCTTTTTATAAGTGAATAATTCTTGTCAAATGAAAAAGCTTGACCACTCTCTTAGGAATTAGTTTTTTGTATTTAATTAATTTTATTTTTTATAAAATATTTTAATATAAATGTAAATAATATTAGTAAATATTAATAAACAAAAGCAATTAAAACATATCTATCATAATCATATAATTACTGATAGCTCATATAATTATTAAAACATGTACAAATAAGAACTCTGAGAAATTGTCATTATGATATCTCACTTTCTATTATTTCTTTAAAAATTGTTATAAAACCTATAAAAATACATAAAAATGTAGTAGAAGATACAATATTTTATTTAATGAAACAAAGTTAATACAGCTTATATAATCAATAAAGTATTGAATTACAATTAAAATAAAAGTGGAAAATAATTATTATAATTTAGTAATGGACTTTTTAAAGTACGCGTCATTGGTCAGTATCTTTTTATTATGGAGTTTGATCATAATACAACGTATAGGGATAGGTCAAACATTAGTTATATTTTGTTTATTAAAGGGTATATTTTTAAAACTTGAATGGCAACAGTATTTAAGAGTAAGACTTCAAAATGCGACAAAACTGAGATTTTATCCAATTTTAAATTATAAGTAATGCTTAAAAGATTAAAATATTTTTAAAAAAAAATATTTAATATTTGTTAATTACAGAATGAATTTTATTTAAAATTTTTTGTTTAAAATAATCATTATATATAATGTTTAATAGATTTATTCAATTTTTGAAAATAACATTTATTTATTTGTTAATTACTAAAGTATTGAATTAAGATTAAAATGAAAGTTGAAAATTATTATTACTTGGGCAATCAATAAACCCCCGCTTTGATTTATTGAATTATTTTTAAACTATGTAGCCTAGATCATATTTAGCCTTTTAAAATGATAACGAGATCATTAAATTTGGTTGAAAAATAAAGATATTATGATAATTCTAATTAGAGATCTAACTTTTGTACCCTTACTCAAAAAGAAAAATAAGGAGAGGGTCAGAAAAATAAGGGTAAGGAAAGGGATCCCCGTTTAGTTTCATCAAATACTTTAAAACTTAATATTATGCAAAGAAATCTAAATTCAAGAAGATTTTGAAAATTTATAATAAGAAAAATATTTTTAAATTTAATCATTAAAACATTGAATTATCTAAAACAGAGATTCACTTTCAGTACACTTTTTTAGTACATTCAGTGCGTATGCTATATGAAATGTGCAAGCACATTAAGCAGGGATGGCAAAGGGCCGAGGTCCAAAGGTGGGGGTATAAGGGGGTATTTTGAAAATGACCTAAAATTGCTTAAAAACACATAAAACATCAATTTTAAGGCTTTTCCTGACTTATATGACTTAAGTTAGTCATATTTTATCGCATCTTATCAAAATTAATGCAAAAATCTAAGAATTTTTGGCACAAAAGGCAATTTTGTAAAATTTTCAAAATTTTAGAGGACCAAAATTTGAGCGTAAAAGCATGATTTTTGACGATTTT
>JAQFZM010002231.1:0-14391 GCA_034695785.1 Galumna obvia | reverse complement strand
ACTTATTAAGGGCAATATTGGCTCAATATGACCATGGTTATAAGCGAATACCCAACTGTGATAAAGTTTTTAATAATTAAATTTTTTTTCTAGGTAAACTTACATAATTGGAGGAGTTGCAGCCGAAAAAATTGCCAAGAACACTGGATAATTAAATATCCACATATTAAATCAATTTATCTTGCTTAATTTATGTGATTTGTAATAATTAACAATAATATTTATATAATTGATAACTTATTAATATTTTTAATGCGTTGTAATATTAATTAAAGAAATATATTTAATATAAAATAATATGTTCAGGCTATATTTTATTTAAGTTATAAAAAGGAGGAAAAAATAATTTTAAGATGACCTTCATCTTTGAATATACCCTTGAATGTCTTAAATTTAACTTCTACTGAATGCCATAAATATATTAAGGTAAAATAATTAGCTTGATATGACATACGCGTAAATAGTATAAGTACATAAGTTAAGCCAAGAGCAATCAATAAAATAATTATCCTAAATGTGCCAGCTAACTTTTGGGATATTCCAAAGTCAAGTATTGATTGAAAAAACATATCAATAATGAATCAAAAAAAGGAAATTAGGGCAAAATAATTATTTAATCATGCTAAAAAAATTCCTTATTTCTGTTACACCCAAGTTGAAGAGCGTTTTAATACTTTTAAAATGACACCCAGTTAATTAAAATTGGCAGTGAATTAAGAAAATTTTAATCTTTCAATTTTTAAAGCTTTAACATTAAATTTAAACTAACTATATTTAAAAAGATCTTGGCCATTGGCAGCTGATATTTCAGATATATTATCTATTGGATATAAGTTTTAAAATGATAACAAACTTAACTTGATTTAAATTTACCGAAAACCAGACCTTGATTCTAAGTATTGCAAATGTTACCCAGTTGCAAAATTTAAAAAAAAATCATACATGGTTAATTATAAATTTTTTAATTTAGAAGAATTCTTTTAGAAATTAATATAATTTCTAAAAATATAGTAAAAAAGTGTTAAGATCATATGATTTATAAATTATAATACAAATAATAAAGTTTATTAAATAAACTAAAGTATAATTTATAAAATTATAGCAAGGTCATTCGAGTTCAAAAATTAATATATTTGATATAAAAATATTTAAAATTAAATATATAAATAAAATTTTTGTGTTTATTTAGTATATATTTTTTTATAAAAGGTTAATTGACTCAAAATATTACTAGATAACATTTATTGGAAAAAATTGCTTAAAACTAAAAATAGTTATAAAGTTTTCAGTTAGAACTGGATTTATATAAACAATCAAATGTTTTATCTAAAAATTATAATAAATATATGAAAAGTAGAGTAACTGACCTTCAAAAGAGTAAACTTAAAAAGTGACTTATCAAGGAACTGATTGTCTCAAGAAAACCAGTTTTTAATGGCTCAATTCTTGTAAATTCTCACCAAATTTAAATAGTTTTTAAATTAAAAAAAACTTTTAATAAAACAATTTTAAAATTCATTTTGTTTTGATTTATTTATTAAATATTTTCAAAATAATGATATTTTTTAAAAATATTAATAAATAAATTATTTAAAAAAATATACTAAACAATAGAAAGCCTAACATAATATTTGGTTTATCACACGATTTAATAATAGAGAAATATGAACTATTTATTGGAATTTTGCTCTTGCTAGCTTTGATTGCTGGATATGCAGGTAATTTCTACTTTAACATATCCTCTATTAATACTATTAAAAAAACCATTGTAATTATTCTCAATTAATTCAATTTAATCAAGAAATATTTATAAAAAATTAGACAAATGTTTATTGTAATACACCTTTTACACCAAAAGAAACAACTTGTATATAATAATATGAAATAAGAAATTAGTTTTGATATATTAGTTTTCAAATTAAAAATAATTAAAACAAATAATATTTCAAAACAATATATAAATTATTGTTTAATTAAAATCAAAATATTTCCAAAAGAAATTCTTTAAAATTCAGAAACAAATGAAAGACAATTAATACCAAAAATATATAAAATTATCCATTGAAATACAGTTGCCAACACTTTATAAATAAAACCATCTTGGCTACTGTTCCAGTTAAGTCTAAAATCATTTTAATAAAACTTGTAATTTGTATTAATAGCTATAAATATATTAATATTCATTAAAATGATTAGAACAAGAACAATTATAAACAATATATTCCTATACTTTCCTGTCTTATTGTTTGATATTAGATAATAAATTTTGCCTTGACAAAATAGGTCAAATAGTAAGGGGTGAAAAAATAAAGCAACCCCGATATTATTCAACTTTTCCTGACTTTTATTAAAATTTAGCAATCAATAGAAGTGCCATGGTTATTATATAATCTTTGAACATTTAGTTTGCTTTCCATAACATGATATTTTCTTTTATATCTTGTGAAAGTTCCTTGTTCTTTTCATATTACCAGTGCTTTGAAACGTAAGAATACAAATAATGCAAATATTATCGCAAATATATTAAGAATTAGTGAAAATATCGAGGATTCGGGCGGTAGTAATGAGAGGTCACTTATAAATGGCAATAATGGGTAAATATGACCATGGTATAGTGCTATCAAATAACTAGATTTTATATTAGCAAATATATTTTATTGATTAATAAATTAAATTACTCAAACTATTAAAGGAAATGCAAGTATAATAATTGACAAAATTATTGATAACCAAGTTCATTCTGTTTTTCACTCCTCTTTTTGTTACTTACGTAAACCACAAATAAAATACTATTTTCTTAAGTGTTTCCAACTTAAAATCACACAATCAAGGAAATTTATTTAAAAATAAAATGAAAATCATGGATACACTGGTTATTTAATTAATTAAAATTAAAGATTTATTTCGTAAAAAGATTATAAATTTAAAAACTATTGATATTCATTTAATTTATTAAAAAATAAATTTGAAATTAAATTAATTATCTCAACTATCAGAATCTTTTAAACATTTAACGGCTTATCTAATAATTATTACTTTTCCTTTAATTTAATTTATTGTCATTTATTTAATTAATTATTTATACTTTTGTGGGCTGTTTATAGAGCACAGAATAATTTACTTTTAAGCTAATATTATTTTAAATAATAACTTTCAATTAATAAAGAATTTTAATTTTTTAATTTAAAAGAATATTTTAATAATATTCACTCATTTTAATAATTTAAATAAAAACATAAATAATTAATAATTAAAACATTTTTATGATCTTAAAAGCGAAACAATTAAATAAATTATATTAAAATAATAATTAATTTTAATTATCACTTCAAATGTCTATTCTTTGTAATATATTTATGAATTTATTTGAAAAGATTTCTAAAAAAAATTAACCAAGTTCATTATATTTGCTTGACATAACTTCTCATTTATCGGTTGATTATTAATTAAAAGTTAAAAAAAAAATCAAATTTATAATAAAATAAAGAAAAACATTGAAATAATTCATTCAAACAAAAATTCATTTAAATTATATTATAAATAAATAAATCTAACTTATTTGATCATGTTAAAAAGAAAATCCATCAATTTTCCTGAAAAAGTGACTCTTTACATTGATGAACTAAACATGGTGGTAAACTAGATAATGTTCAGTTATTGTTGTTTTAATTATGAAAATTATGACAGACTTACAGTTAATTTACAGCTTTTTCATTACAGAAGAATTATGTGACCACTATTTCTACTTTATCTCTTTTCGCAATGTGTCACAATTTTTCTGTAAATTATTTAATTTAACAAGGTTATTTTTATTTATATTTTTGTTAATCCACATAAAAAATTAAATTTGTTTAAAATAAATATAGAATATTTATATTTACATTTATTAGTTAAATATAAGATATTTACTAAGAAGATAAGCATTAAAATATACACTAAACACTCCAATTGTGAAGCACTCTTTATGTGAAAAAAAACTCTTAATCTGAACGAAAATTAGAGTCCCGAATCATTTTCACTATTATAATGTTCACTCTTATAGTGAAAAATTCCTAATGTAACCAATTTTTTGGTCCCGAGTGAGTTCACAATTGGAGTGTTTAGTGTACTAGAATAAAATTAAATTTCGAAATTCATTTTAAATACCAAGGATATTCATCTTAAGTTTGAAAAATAAAGTAACTTTTTTGTAAAACTATTATAATTAGAGGAGATCCCAGATTAGAAGCTATAAAAGTTTTGAACAAGTTTAAAGTTAGTATCTAATAAATCATTATATTTATTTTACCTAGATATAACCAGTTACAATAAGTTTTATTTCGTTTTATTACTGAGAAGCAAGGTCTTATAATTTTGAAAGATTAAAAGTTTATTAACTGAACTATGAATGAAAAGAGATTAAAATTAATGTTTAATTAACCGAAAGTTAAAAATTTAAGCATAAGATATATAAATTCATTTTTAAAAATTCATAGTTCAGTTCATAAATCTTTAATCTCTAATTGTATATATTTAAGCTTAAACTTTCATTTTTTTAATTAACAATAATTAAAAAATCACTGGTCATACGCCGGTAAAATTTCTGTATCTAGAATCTACTAGGCATAAGCCTTCCAGCGATACCAAACTCAACTTAATATGAGTTTCCCGGGGATAAGAACTTGCTTCTGAGCTTACTCGTTTAATTAATAAGCCTAACGACAAATATCTTGGTTCAATGAATTATAAAGGTTATATAACCTTTCTATTTTATTTCAGTGGAAGTGATTTGTTAATTTTGTCCGTAAATGTTAGTCTCATTCCATTTGAAGTTCAGTCTATTGAAGAGTTACTGTAATTAAAAATAATCACTAATTTATTAATAACTGAATAAATTAATAAATATTTAAATAAATTACTAATTGATTAATAATTAGAAAAGGTGTCCATTTTGTAAATCAAAAGAATAATTTACTCATTTAATTTGTTAAAATAAATATCATAGGTAATATTTATTAATTTTAATAATTTTCCTTGTTACTTAAAAAAGGGAAATAACTCTTAAATCTTGGTTGTTTTATATATGAATAATAGTTTAGTAAAAAAAATAATCAACGATATTATTTACATATAAGTTGTGAAGGTCACTTATAAAATAAACTTGCAAAATAGAATTATAATATTTTAAAGATAAAGAGTTATTATATATTAATATATTAAATATTAAAAATCCCCTTTTATCAAGGTAAGAAAAATAATGAGAATTATTATTATTACTAAACTTTTACTTTGATTTTAAAGGAATAAAATGAACAATACTTTAGTAATCAGCGGTATTTCGGGTCGATTTCCCGAATGTGAAGACATCGATATATTCAGTGAAAGACTTATTAATGGCGAGTGTTTTGTCACTTTCGATGAGGAACGTTGGCCTAAAGGAACTCATAATTTACCCGAAGGTGTGGCCAAAGTTAGAGATATCGATAAGTTTGACGCTCTCTTCTTTGGTTACACTAAAGATGAAGCAAATGTACTAGATCCTATGAATAGAATTCTTATGGAAGAGACATATTCTTGTATATGTGATGCAGTTATTTAAACAAAAATAAATCACTTGATTTTAATCTAAAATTACAGTACTCAATCGATAATTTTAAGTACGAATAATTTTAACTAACCGTTAATTTTAACCAAAACTCAAAACCTAAAACCCATTCCCATAGACGTAATGTTAAAAAAGTACCGATAATTTAAACAACCAATAATTTTAACAAACCGTTAATTTTAACTAAATAAGAAAACCAAATCCCATTGGAAAGCATACAAAAGTGATACCAATAATTTTAACTAAACTTTAAAATAAATTAAAAGTATATTTTAGTAATTTTATTTGTTTTGTTTAAAATAGCATTTTGATAATAAAATGTTTGAAAACTTGTATAAAAATTAACTATTTAAACTTGGAAATTAATGAAATTATTGTTGAAATTTAAAATAGAATTAAGGGAAAGTAAATATTAAATAATTAATTATTCGTTTTAAAATAAATTTAAAAAGAAATAATAGTCCTAAACAAACATAAATAGCTTATTTATTTAATAATATGATTTAAATTGCGAAAAAAACTATATAAGCAAGCAATTATATGGGTATTTTTCCTTTTTACCAGTAATTTTAACTAACCGATAACTCTAACCAAATGACCAAAACCAAACTTGTTAAAATTATCGATTGAGTACTGTATTAATAAAAATATTTGAAATAAGGCATAAATCCTGAGTCATTGGATGGGAGTAATACTGGATTCTTCTTCAGTACATGGATTGAAGCCGAGGGCGAAGAAGTGTTTAAATATGAAAACGAGAGAAAAGAAAACAGTTTTAGTTATTTTGCTTCACGAATACCATATTATCTGGATTTGAGAGGACCCGTTAATTGTGTGAACAACGCCTGTGCTTCGAGTCTGACGGCCACCCGTTCGGCACTTGAGTCAATTATTTGCGGTCAATGCGATCGGGCACTTGTCGTCGCACCAAATATTACTTTAAATCCAACGAGAAATTGGTGGCAAAACATACTAGGTACATTAGCCCACGATTCAATCGCTAAATTATGGGATGAGGACACAGACGGTTATGTAAAGGGAGAGGCAGTCGTTGCTATACTTATTCAGAAGAAATCTGAGGCCAAACGAATTCACGCGGAAATACTCGCCGTTAGAGTAAATGCCGACGGCTTTAAACCCGAAGGCATAACATATCCCGGTTGGAGAACACAAAAAGACCTCATTATTGATACTATGAAAGAGGCCGGTATTACAGGACAGGACTTTGCTTTCTTTGAGGCTCACGGAACGGGTACTCCAGCAGGAGATCCTACAGAAGGCAAAGCCATAGCACAAGCCATCTGTACCTCAAGAACAAGTCCTTTGATAATGGGTTCAATTAAAGCCACTATCGGTCACACAGAGGGTACTTCGGGTTTGACATCCCTGGCTAAAATTATTATTGCATACAATAAGGGAGTAATGGCTCCAACACTTAATCACAATAAACCGAATCCAAACTTTCCTGAAATCATTGACGGAACGATAGTTATTCCCACAAAACCCTTTCCCTTTAAGGGAGGAATTGTTGGAATCAATAACTTTGGTATCGGTGGCGGTAACTCAACATTAATTATAAAATCATTTGATGACAAAGTATTGGATGAAAAGAGTTTTATAATTAGTGAAACCATTCCCAGACTTGTATTGATTTGCGGCAGAAATAATGAATTGACTCAACAAATGATCACAAAATTAGTGAAAAAGAGTCAGGAATTGACGCCAGAATTCCTCTCACTTTTGAATGAAATAAAAGATCAAAAACCAGAAAATGGAATGAAGTCCAGGGGTTACCTCCTATTCAATGAACATAAGAAATGTGTCGACACATCAATTGATAATTGTTTAGTTGAAGATAAATATCGGCGACCGCTTTGGTGGGTCTTCACAGGAGTGGGCAGTCAGTGGCCATCAATGGCTCACTCTTTAATGAAAATCGATATATTTGTCAAATCCTTTGAGCGGTCACTGAATTTCCTCGAATCGATTGGCGCTGACGTCAGAGTCATTCGAAAGTATTTATTTAATACTGACTTCAAAGACAACGACAAAGAAGTGAAACCTATTCTCCCATCACTTGTTGTCCTACAAATCGGTTTCGTTGATCTCTTAAATGAATTGGGAGTCAAAGCGGACGGTATTATCGGTCACTCCGTCGGTGAAATAGTGGCCGCATATGCCGACGGATGTATCACTTGTGAGGACGCACTCAGAATATCATATTTCCTACATTTAGTGACAACTTTAGAAGACATTAGAAATTCTATCGGAGGAGTGATGGCAGCCGTTGGCCTCTCCTTGAATGAGGCAAAAGAACAATGTTTCGGATCACTTTCAATATCATGTAATAATTCACCAAAAATGGTTACCATTAGTGGAAGGGCTAATGATATGAATATTCTGTGCCATCAATTAAAAGATGAGAACGTATTTCATAGAATTGTTGAAAATGAAGGCTTTGCCGCACATTCAGCTCTTATGGCTTATGTCGAGGAACAGCTCTTAGAGAAGGCCAGAGATTTGAATATTAAACCTAAACAAAGAAGTAAGAAATGGATGTCCACTACTTTTGAGGAATACGAGTGGAATGACTCGTTATGTCAGTGGCCTTCGGGTGAATATTTCATCAAAAATATTTGCCGACCCGTTCTCTTCTATAACACTCTGGTTAAGGCACCGGAAAATTGTCTGTTCTTAGAAATGGGACCCTCGGCTCTATTAAAACATTCTATTATTAATAGTTTTGATAAACAGCACAGAATTATATACAAAGAAATGTTGAAAAAAGACAATAATTCAGAGAATTTATTCATTCTTTTATCAGCTTTGGGTCAGCTCTACATCAGTGGCCATAAACTTGAAATTAATAAACTGTACCCTAAAGTGAATTATCCCATTCCTCGGGGAACAGACTTTATCTCACCTCTGATTAAATGGGATCACAGAATCTCATATTTTGTGGCCAAATATCCGGAATATTTCGCACAGAAAACAACAAAAACTTTTCAAAAACACATCATTTCTTTAAGTGAAGACAAATTTCTAGTCGACCATAAAATTGATGGCAGAGTCCTATTCCCAGCCATTGGATACCTATACCTCGTATGGAAGACATTGGCTCAGAGTTATGGCATAAATAATATCAATGAGTTTGGGGTCGAATTCCAAGACTTTACTCTAATTCAGGCGACAAACATAACAATCAATGAAACAGAATTCAAATGCTTTACCTCTAAAGACAATCATAATTTCTCTGTTGAGGTCAACAATTCAATAGTAGCTAAAGGAAGGGCTAAACCTTTAGCTAATCCAAAGACACTTATTGTTAACGATATAGGAGTCAATAATAAAAGCGATAAACTATTCCTAAAAGGAACTGACTTATATAGAGAGCTAAAAGTTCGGGGATATGACTTTGGCTCACATTTTAAAGCCATTACCCGAATAAGTGATGATTCCAGTGAATCAACTGTTCAGTGGACGGGACATACAATTAGTTTCATAGACTCTTTTTTACAAATCGTTGCATTTAATGAGTCGAAGCGTTTCCTAAGAGTTCCCACTTTTGTTGAAAATATAAGAATCGATCCGAAGTCACTTTTTTGGGAACGCATTCAAAATGGAGAGAATGAGTTCACTGTTAATGTGGTCTATGATTTGAATACTAAAGAAATTAAAACTAATGGTCTTTATATGAGAAATGTTTGTCTGACACCAATTAGTAGGAAAAGTGGTCAACAAAATGGAGAACTGGTTATTGAAAGGTATGTTTTGATTCCATATAATGAAGAAAATGCTATCGAAGAGTCTTTGGCTCAAAATATTGAAAATTATTGCAATAAAAGTGTTGAGAGATTTGAAGGAATGAAACATAACTTTAAAAATTCAGTTCAATATATGAATGGTTTCGATGTTAACAATAACTACGAATCAGAAGAATTTAAAAACAATAATTTGAGTGACTCGACCCTTACATCTGAACGCTTTCTGAGGCCATCCATTGATATCTTTGTGGAGAACTCAGATCTGACCAAAAAGTTAAACATTTTAGAGGTAAACACTTCGGGACAAACATTTTATCCCCATTTAATTAAAATGATTAAAACGACATCTCCCGGACCTCTCATTAATAATATAGAATATATTCTGTGCCAATCGAACAAACAATTATTGGCTCAGAATATTCTGGACTCTAAAAATCTAAAAATATTGGACTTCGACACTAAAACATCATTTATTCCAATGAATTTAAGGGCACAGAATCTCATCATTTTTAGAGATCCCAACATATGTTTGAATAATTGTGAGTTAGATATGGATTACTCACAACTATTCCAATCGATGGCATCGGCTCTGACTGACGGAGGATTCCTCTTAACTTTCATTAGAGATAACATTCTTGACTCACAAAAGACCTATAATTCTGTTCAATCATTAACTCTGGGAGGGATGTACTCAACTATAATCAGTTCTGCAAAAAAGGCTAAACTTGAGTTCGTGTGCCGTAAATCCGATTCATTTACTTTTAGTTCGATTTTATTCCGAAAAATTGAAAAAACGGACAAAAAGTGTATTGAAATAGAAATAAGTAATGAATCTCTCGATTGGTTACAACCACTCAAACACGCGATGAAAGACCAGAATTTGGACAGAATTTGGTTAATAACTGAACAAGAATTAAGTGGAATAACCGGATTAGTTAAAGCTCTTCAAAAAGAAAAGAACGGATGGAAAGTGCGCTCAGTTTTAATCGATTCGTTTGAAAAGAGTCGCGAAACGGCTCTAAAAATAGCAAAACAAACAGATTTAGTTCAAAATGTATTTAAAGTCAATATTTGGTGCAGTTTTAGACACTTAACAATACCTAAAACACCGGAAACCTGTGCCATGACTTCAGCACAGGTCAGACAATTAAAATCCGGAGACTTGTCTTCATTCAAATGGTCGGAATCGCCCAACACTTTGTGGCCACACATAAGACAATCAGAAAATCAATTATTTGTTGACATATATTACAGTTCATTGAATTTTAAGGACGTAATGCACGCGACGGCACGACTCACACCCTATGACCTGTCCTCACATATGTCATGGGATGACGTGGTTTTGGGTCTGGAATTTGTTGGTAGAGTTCGTGAAACGGGCGCTCGAGTTATGGGAATTAATAGCAGTAAAGCTCTCAGTACTGACATTATTGTCAACAAAGATTTCTTGTGGTCAGTGCCCGACAAGTGGTCAATGGCTGAGGGGTCGACAGTTCCCTGTGTTTATGCGACCGCTTATTATGCGCTTATAATTAGGGGTCGACTAAAAGCTGGTGAAACAGTACTGATTCACTCGGGAACGGGAGGTGTGGGTCAGGCGGCTATTAATATATGTTTGTCGATGTCGTGTAAAGTGTTTACAACAGTCGGTACTAAAGAGAAGAGAGAATGGATTAGAAGTCATTTCCCAGAATTGAGTGATTCATGTATTGCCAGTTCTAGAGATGTGTGGTTTGAGAAACAGATAATGAAAGAAACAAATGGCAGAGGAGTTGACCTCATTCTCAACTCATTGACTGATCAAATGTTTTGGTCGAGTCTTAAATGTCTGTCAAATAACGGCCGGTTCTGTGAATTAGGGAAATACCAATTCGTTAATAACGAAGAACTGGAGTCGAGTAGTCTTTTAAAGAATAAGACATTTCATGGCATATATTTAGACGCACTCTTTCATGACTTTAATAATTTGGTTACAAAGAAGTCATACCGAGAGAGACAATTGATTTGGCATTTGGTTAGTGATGGTATAGAGTCCGGTGTTGTTAAACCATTGGTTCAGACTTTGTTTACTTATAATGAAATTGAGTCCGCCTTTCGTTTTATGGCTTCGGGTAAACACATCGGGAAAGTTGTGGTTCAGATCAGAGAAGAAGAAGAAGAGTTCAAAAGTATTGTTCGACCCATAACTTTGAATGCGATTCCACTCACTTTTTTCAACCCTAAAAAGTCATATATAATAACAGGAGGTTTAGGAGGAATGGGTTTAGAACTCATGTATTGGATGTATGAGAGAAATGCCAGAAATTTTGTGTTGACCTCCAGATCTGGTGTTAAGAATGTGTGCCAAGAGTTTGCTATTAAAAGATTAGAACAAAGAAAATGTCAGATAATTGTGTCAAACAGTGATTCTTCAGTCATTAGTGGCGCACAAGAAGTCATACGCAGAGCTCAAGAGTTGGGACCCGTCGGCGGTATATTTCTCTTGGCTTTAGTACTCGAAGACGATCTCATTGAGAACCAAACCATTGATAAATATAAACGAGTTTTGAACTCAAAGTCAACTCAAGCCCTGATTTTTGATCGTTTGTTTCGACAAACATTAGAACCGATCGACTATTTTATTGCCTTTTCTTCTCTTTCTTGTGGTCGAGGTTTCACTGGACAAACAAACTATGCTTTCGCCAATTCAGTGCTCGAACGCATTTGTGACAAAAGAAGATCTGATGGTCTCAAAGGTTTGGCCATTCAGTGGGGATATGTCGCAGATGTGGGCATTACCTCTGATTTAAGTGAAGAAAAGTCGAATCAAAACGCTGTTAGTATTGAAAATCCATGAATTTTGTTAACTATTCTGTATTTTAAGGCAATCAATGGATGTTTACCTCAACGTATTATCTCTTGTTGGACACAATTGGATCTATTCATACAATCGGCTCATTCTGTTTGCTCTTCATTTGTTCGATACGACACTAATGATAGAGAAAACAAGTCTATGACATCACTGTTGACATCCATTTGTGATATAATTGGTATTCGAGACGTCTCTTCATATAATCCAAACACAAAACTCTTTGAATTAGGATTAGATTCGTTGATGACCTCAGAGGTCAAGAATATCATTGAAAGGGAAGGACAGGTCTCGCTTTCAGACAAAGATATGATAAACATTACTCTCAAACAATTAAAAGATGGCCTCAAATGATATTTAAGAAAGTTACCAAGCACAAACAAATGCCATTAAATAATATAATATAAGCGCATGAAATATAAATTATTAAAAATAATTTACCATGCTATGTAAAACATTTTCAATTTTTATTCTTGATGAATTCAATCTTGATTAATTTATAAAATTTATCAAGTTAATTACATTAATTAAATATATTTAAAACTATTTATAAATTATTGTTTAATTAAAATCAATTTCTTTGAAAATGAATATCTTTTAGCCTCAAAAACAAACGAAAGAATATAAATACCAAGAATATAGATAAATATCCATTCAAGAACACTGGCCAACAGTTTATAAGTATAGCCCTTTTGAGTGTAATTCCAATGAAGTCTAAAATCCGTTTCCCAGGCCTTAGGATTTGAGTTAAAAGTTAAATAAGCAAAAATGATCATCACAATAATGAACAAGACTAAAGATATAGACAATAATTTCCTAAATTTTCCTGTCATATTGTTAGACATTATATAAGCGGTTTTGCTCTGAAAATATATGTCAAACGCTGAGAGAAAAAAGGTTAAACCGGTTCCGATATTATGCAGTGTTGGGTAATCAACAGGATTACAGTTGGCAATCAAAAAAAGGCCCATGGTGAACAATAAACCTGTGATTAGTGATCGTGTGTTCCATTTTTTGATATTATCTTTGATATGTTTGTTCTTGTTCATTTGTTCACCGAATTTAACAAGTATTTTGAAGCGCAAGAATATTAAAAATGAAAATAATGTCGACATTATATTAATAAATAATGAAAATATTGTGGATTCCGGCGGTAGTAGTGAGAGATCACTGATAAATGGCAAGTATGGGTAAACATGGTCATGGTATAGTGCTATAGAATAACTATATTTTATATTAACAAGTATGTTTTACAGTTTTGTATATAATATTACTCACCATATTAAAGGAAACATAAAAATAATAATAGACATACTTATTGGCAATATAATCAAGTTCATTTTGTTTGGCCGACACTATTTTCCACCACTCGATTTATTTAGTGTAACTTCGAGTGAAGGCAATCCTATGTTAATGTCAATCCAACAGATGTTAAAAATAGAGTCATTTGACAGTTGAAACTGTGTTTATAGGGTTTACGCATATTTATATTCAAATTTTTTGATATACACCTTATATCTCCAGCTCACGAGTGTAGAGCCTAAACGGTGCAAAATCAATGCTGTAATACTGCTAATGAAATGTTCATATCATAGAAAGAAACCGAAAACCCATTGACAACTTTTCTGTCCGATTAATATGACTATTATATGACTGCAACGGGAGAGAGCACATACAAAGAGGGCAATACTGGTGTGTATCGAGCAAACAATCATATATAACGTAATTGACTAACCGACCCCTTATTAAAACAGTCACTCAAAATTATGAATTACTTACAAATTTGTTGACAATAAATAAATTACGTAATTCATTGTTCACTATTTTGAGCCTCAGAGTACATATTGAAAGGAATTTTTGTTGAAAAATATCATACGTTTTATTGTGCATATTAAATAACCTTTTTTACTGCACACCACCTTTCCAGTGTTTGTATGTGCTCTCTCCCAAGCAGTCATAGTTAAGTAGTTTACTTTTAAAATTAATAATTAGTATTTAAAATACTATATTAAATCAATTAAATTAATAAAATAAAATTTAAAAATAAAAGCTAATGAATATAATAATAATTAAATAAAACTTTATTGTCACAAAATCAATAACTAGTGAACACATTTTATATACAATCATTAAAATAATAGGTAGGAATAATTCCTAAAATTTATCCAATATATTATTGTTGTTTTAACTAGGTT
>JAQFZM010002230.1:0-14398 GCA_034695785.1 Galumna obvia | reverse complement strand
TGGGACCCTTAACATTAGCGTCTATGGACAGACACTAGGTCTGTTGGCATTTTTTGGTCTAGGGTAGGGTATTTTGCAAAATACCCCCCCCTAGGACTGGGTCCCTTTCGCCATCCCTGATAAACACTCTTTTCATTACTTCATTAAAAATAAAGAGAAAAACTACAAAACAATAAACTATAGAAAAACTTATTTTATTCATGATTTATAAAATTTTAAAGGTGATGGTTTGTCATTTTATCATGTTCATATTACATTTAGTTCATTAAACTCATTTTATGAAACACTTTTTCTACCGAAAAGTTTAATGTCTTTTATTGATTTGAAATGATGTCAACTTTCAGATACCGTTCAATCAATGATATACTTAATGAATATACGGGCAATAATACAAAGAATGTATGGACAGATGCTTTTTCTAATGGAAACGACAATAATAACAACAATAATAATAATAGCAGTCATTACTATAATAAGAATAAAAGTCGTCCGACTTCTAGAAGTTCACAAAATAAGGATATTTTCAAACATAACTCTATTAATACAATAACTGATATTTTCGATGATTCCGATGATGATTACAACCCCGAGAGGTATATAAAGAGCCATAAATTTATTTATTATTTTCTGTCCATAAGAAGAGTTTAACTGAAAAGACATTAAAATTTTATGTTTGAAGTATTGATGAGGAGGAGGACGAGAGACAAGAATTCATTAAAGGAATGGAAACCTTTCTCAGAGGAGTAGATCAGAGAAGACATCTCTTACAGGAAACTAATGGCAACTTTGGCGATGTCTCCACACAAATTGGTATTGAATACCGACTTATTGGTTGCGCCACTTTTCACAAGAGTTATCGGTAAGTATTCATTTGGATTATCATTAAAACAAGTCATCGCTTCTCAAACACATTCAAACTACTCTTCAAACAATTTTGAGCCAAAGCTTTGAATTAATTTAAGAGTGAAAACCATAAATAATATAATGTATACTATAGTATATAAGGATAAGTGCTTTGAATTATACACTTCTTTCCATTCATTCATTAATATTACGATAAAACAAAATATTTTCTCCGAAATTAAGAATATTTTTATGACATTTCTATTTCATTTAAAACTATAATTTAATTAAAATTCTACAAAATATTGAAAACTTTATTACAAATATTGAAAAATTTATTTTTTATTCGAACCACAAATTCTATAACTCAAGAATTATTTCCGCATTTATTGATATATCAAAAGCTGTTTAACTCTTGTTTGGAATAAACTCAAATTCTTTCTCTCCCTCCCTCTCCCTCTCCCTCTACCTCTACCGCTCTCTCATTCACTTCACATAATCTGATTTTTCTCATAACTCGTGTGTTTTCTTATCGAAAAATTTAAGATTAGATTTATATTTTCAAATCAATAATATTAATAAAACTGACGTTTGGTTTAAACATATTCTCAAATAAATTAGAAAAAAAGCAATTTTTCAAATATTTTTTTAGTAAAAGACTTTCTAATGAAGAGATCTCTTGAAATATATTTTAATTACATTCAAATTTTGATGTTTCAAATGAAATACATTTAAATCATTTCTTTAGATAAATCTTTTTGAAAGAATTCAGAAAATTGATCATAACTTTGAAGTTTGAATCGATTCGCAAAATTTACTATTATTTTGAAAAAATGATGAATACTTTCATTAAATAAATTCATTGATTTATTGGTTAATTTAAAAAATTATGATTTAAGTTATATATAATTATTAAGTTGTAATTGACTCAGAGATGAGCCAAGTCTTAAGGACTCTAAAAAAGAAACCAAATGTCAAATTTAACCAAAATGAAATTGACCAATTTCCTTTTTGTCGGCTCCAATTTTCACTGATATATAAATACTCCATTTCCTTAATTAGGAAATAATAATTTATTCCAAAATTTCAGAAAAAATATGTAAAATTATGTATAGTTTTGGATATTTTTATGTAAAATTAGTTATTTTGAGGCGATTTTTTGAAAATTCTAAACTTAAGGCTCAAAAATTGCTAAAATTGGTGTTTCTCTCACACATACCAAGAATAAAATAAATTAGTTTAAGGGTAATTTAATTTAAAATGCTATTAGTTTACGATAAAACTTATGTTATAATAATTTTATAATAAAAGAGTGCTTCTCTTCCAACAAATTCCCATTATTTTACCATATCTTTAGTGAAATGAAGCCGTTGGCTATTCCTAACATATCTCTCATTTAATATAATTTTGATTGATTTCAACGAATTTTATCACAAACTCGAGTGAAGAACACGTTTTTTATTTCAGGAAAAAAGAAATTATATTCACGTCGTGTTATAAATGAATTATTACAACATATTTAATATTTAATGATTTCGTAGTGTTTTCTCAAATTTTTTTAAATGTCGTCTTCCGATCGATTGCTTTGTTTGCAATTTCGCCAATCAATCAATTTTTGGTTTTATATAAAACGATGATTTTGTGGCCAAAAAAGCAAAATTGTTTTCTTCATTAAAAGGAGGAGAGGATCACAATTTCTACCTTGCTCATAAATTATGAGAAATCGATGCAATCAAATATTAAAAATATGAAGAAATCCTTTTATTTTCAATGCATTCATAACAAGCGTTGAAGTTATCTGAAAGTGTTGTGAATCGATACTAAATTTGAATTAATTGCGAATAATTTTCGCTGAAACCAAAACTTTTAATTAAGACTTCATTTTGTTTTTAATAATCATGAGTTTAGTCCCTATACTTGAAACTACTTATTAGTCTCATTTCACTCAGGATTCTTGAATCAAGAATTTAATCAAAAATTTCAAAAATAATAGTATTTTATTTGAGAGTTCGTAGGGATTACTAATCGATCGATTCTTTTGATAAATTTCTCCAATAAATCATTTAATGGTTGCCAACAAAATTGATTCTATTCGAGCAACAATTTTCATGATTTCAATTTAAACCGTTAGAAATAAGAAACTTTTTCTTTATTTTGTTTTAAACAAAATTATATCTTTTTATGTGAATTCGTTGACCAAAAAAAAGTACTTCGACTAAAAACTCTAAAATTAGTTAAATGTTGTTTCTCTTGTTTTCAGGTTTTAGTGAATTATAGTCTAACCTTTAATATATAATTATATTTTGGACTTTCATTAATTAAAATCCAAATAATTAAATTTAAATGGAAATTTCATCTAGATAAATGATTAATGAGAAAATTATACTAATAATGCAAAATAAGGCGATCAAACTTCAATGTTTAAGTCATTCAAAAATTTTAGTCTTCAAAAAAACCGATCAAATAAGGATTCAATCACTTCAGGAGTGCTTCAATTGAACAAAAGTTGAATTTCAGGAGTTTTGAAGAAATCATTTCAATTGATTTGACTTCAATGAAATTTTTGTTCGGATAATAAAAAAAATTATAATTTATTTTTATTATAAAATAATAGAAAAATTCTTTGAAATGTGAATCTCAAAAATTCAACCATTATTTTGGTTTACATCGTCTGATATTTTAAACGTATAATAATTAGTGTAAAAACTTTTTAATTACTTTGATTGAGTCGTTTTCCAAATACTAATGGATATCATTTTTCTCTATAATGACTCATAATTACAGATCTACTCATTATATTAAATCATTATTCAATTAAATGCTTACACTTCTGTACTTCAAAATATCATTAATTAATGCAAAAAATTAAAAAAAAATTAAAAATTAAAAATGAAGTTAAAAACTATCCAATAGAAGTCATATCAATTTTCTAAAAAAAGTAGTTAATATACCAAACATTTCATTTCACATAAAATATTTTCAAATTTAATTAATTTCTTTAATTAATCACTTATTAGTTAATAAACAAAGTGATTCCCAAGATCAATCAATTTACATGGATTTCATTAGTAGTAAAACATTTAAAAAATTAAATTTTTTAATAAATTCAAAAACAATTTTTCACTTCTGTTTAAATGTTTTAAACCAAATATTCTGAGCCTCGAGACTGAAAACCGGCAAAAGAGAAGCTCTTTTTGATCAGAAATTCAGATTCTTTATATCAGAAGAATAAAAAAATTCAAACTTATATTTAATTCAAGAAAATTATAGCTAAGGTTATATTAAATTATAAATACAATCGAAGTGTTTATTACAAAATTATACCAAAACTTTTTCTTTAATAAATTATTATCGAAACAAAATTATGAGTTATAGAAAGGGAATAACAAAACCGACAAAATTTAAAATTAAAATATTTAACGAAAATAATAGAAAAATTGCACTGAATTTTGTTATTATGTTTTATGTAATAATTTGTATGTTAGGTCTCCGGGGGTTAAAGTTGTTTGCATTCCGTTCATTGCTGTGCGAAACAGATATAGAAGAAGTGGAATCGGGAGGTTTCTCCTTAAGGTCTGGTTTTTTTGTTATTCAATTATCTCATAATAGAATTCTTAATTGAATTTCAATTAAAGAAATAATTATAAATCTCTGAATTAATTTCGAATTTTATTTAATTAGCGTTTAAAACGTCCCTCACAAGTGGGTCCGTACGATGCACTGGTAGTACAGACAGACTCACAGAGCACACAGTTTTTCATGAAAAATGATTTCAATGATGATATAATACTCTGCAGTAGATTTAAAGAGTCTATTATTGACGACAACGGAAGAGAACTGCTTCCGAGGAATATGTCTTTTGGGAGAAGGGATATCATGTGTTATTTGCCGCCATTTGACGGACACTACCCTCCAATGCCGGGAACTAAAGAATGGAACCGACCAGAAGTGACAAATGCTATCGACGAAGAAGTTGAGAGATGGAGAGTCAGAAGTTTGGAGGCATATCAATGCCAATGGAGTTGTATCGCAAGACTACAACAGGAAATCACAAAATTGCGATCACTTTTGAAACGACAGGATTACGGCTTAAATAAATTGCGAAAAGAAAACATGAATTTACAGAAAATGCTTTTAAAGAGTATGTGAACAGATATCGAGTTATTGCCAACTCTTGTAATCATTGCCGGCACTAAACTCTTGACTTTTTAACTGCAGGTGAAACACAGTCTACGCTGGCCTTAATCGACGCCTGGCATAAGGAAACTGCTAATTATGGTTGAATTTCATAGTTCTTGACATTGGATTGACTGCTAAATTAAACCCTTTTAGACAAACACTTATTTTTCACAAAACAGTTCCAAATTCAGCCCAAATATTATTATTCGAGAAAAGACTTAAATTAGAGATTGACTTCTGATATAAACATACATTTGATATCAAATTCCGGAACTTTTTGTCAAAAGAAAAGAAAAATTATTACTAAAAGAGAGAAAATTTATTAATATTTGAATTTATTATAGAAATAATAGTCAAACAAAAAACTTGTTTCTAAAAATATTTTTAATTTGATCTTATCTTCCATTAAAACTAAACTTAAAGAGTGTGTAATTTCAAGTTTATAATCAAATGAACAAAAAAACTTTAATTTATTAAAATTATTAAATACGGATTAATAGCTATTTTGACATTTCATTAGTTATCAGTCAATTGTCTTTTAACGAGGGATTTATTTTATTCATTTTTTTTGTAAACATAACTTTAAGAAACGTTCACTTCTTTTAGTTATTCATTTCTTTTCATTTTTTAATTACTTTAATGTTAAGTATAATAATTGTATTTAAGACGAAATTTGTTTCTTTACTAAAATTTAGTGAATTTTATTGTATTTTTATTTTTATACTTTAATTAAATATTCATTATTTCATTTAAACTCATTTAATAAATAAATGTTTATTTTTTTCATTTATTTCCTCAGACTTTATATAATGCAATGATTTGAAAATAGAAGTGAAATCAAAGATTTGATGATTCGCTACTTTATGTGTTTTAGATCGTTAGTAGAGAAGCATAATATAGAGAGAAAAGTAATTTTCAGTTATTGGTTAAAATAATCGTCAATTACTTTTGTTTAATTCTTAACTCTAACTAAAGCACTAAAATTGTGTCTATTCTTTAAAATATAGTTAACTAAAAAAGTATTTTAAAATATTTTATTGGAATAATAGTTATTTATTTATTCTTTTAAAAATTGAGAATATATTGCAGTACTATTTTAATCACTTTTATTAAGATTTATTTTTGCATTTTTCAGATTTAGTTGAATTTATTATTATTTTAAATATTTGAGTAAATACTAATTGAAATTTAATTTAAATGAGACATTAATATTGATTTATAAATATAATTCTATTACTTGAAAATTGATTTTTAAATTTTGGGAAAATCATCTCTCAATACATGATTTGTATACATCCCAAGTCTTATGGACATACATTGAACCGAAAAAATAGTCGAAGAAAATGCTTTACTAAAAAATAGTTATTGTTTTTTACTGCTATTTGTGTTTTACTCACGAGACTAGTCGTGTGTTTATTATGAGTGTCCGCACAAAATCTATGTAATGATAAAGAAAGTGATGAAAATAGAGATTAGAAGAGCCATTACTAGAGTTTTGTCGACTATAAATGTAAGAGTGATTCATATTTTTATTGGTTCGGCACAACATTATATTAATGGAGGGCTAATCAACTGGATTCCGGACACAATTCGTAACCTCTAACTACATAAACCATAGAATGTGATACTATTTTAGTGGAAAAATTCTGTGCAATAAGTTATAGATATAAATAATAAATTTCGGCCATTAATGGACTGTATATTCAAAACAAGATTATATCAATTTTTCCATTTCTATAACATTTACTTAATTTATGCCTTTAAGTCAAAAATATTTTCAAATAAAATTTCGAATAGAATTTATGTGAAAGAAATTCATTGGTTTTACTCTCATTTTATTGAAATACTTTTCATTTTAATTAAAAAATACTAAAATTTTATTCTTAAGCCGTAAATACATTAAAACTTTATTTATATGTATTAAAGTTGAGATAATTTCAATTCTAAGTCAAACATTAACTCAAAAAATGTAAAAAACTAACCATTTTTGTAGTTTTTATTATATTTTCTTTGTTTTAATATAAAGACTATAATTATATAATTGTTCATATGATAAGGCGATAAATTTGACCACTTTTGCTAAGTTTGTTGAAAACGCCCTCAACTAATCGCCTAAATTAAAGGGTTTTTAGAAAAAGTGATAGCTACTTTTTCAAAATAAACTACCAAATTTACAAAACATTTGCCTTTTGGGTCTGACTGTCTGTATGTCTGTCTGTCGGCAACATTTAAAACTCGTGTTTAACTTAAAGTTCATCGAAATTAGTTCCTATAAAATGATGAGTTCGACATCAGAACAGAGGCTCAACAGCTCTCCATTGTTTGTGTACTAGACATCGATATTATTATTAATTAATATAAAAATGAATAAAAGAGGTTTGACTGCCAAAGAAAAGTGAAACCACGAAATTAAATGACGGATATATTGGAAACTATTGAAAACATATATTTTAATCATATTTTTAAATATCTTAAAGGACTTCAATATTTCATTTTTATGCCAAAAATAATTGGTTTTACATACGATAGGCGTAGCACTCAATTATCAGACAAATATTTGCTTATCTAAACTTTGATATAAACTTTATTCAACCCCTTAACCAAAGGTTTTGGAAAGTTTACATTGAATACATACAATCATCCGTTTAATTGAGGGTTTGGCTAATAGTTTGGCGATGAAGTACTGATAAAACATTAGTTTTGTTAATGAGTTAAATGTTTGCAATCAATCATTTATTTAATGATTGATACGAATTAGCGATTCGTTTGATTGAGTTTCTGATCAAATCTTTAAAATTAAAACTTTTAAACTTTTTTTTTAAAAAAAAAGTCAGCTTTTCGTCAATTTTTTCATTCATTCGTATGTTTTTTCAAATTTAATTAAACAACAAAACAATATTCACTCAGAATTAAAGCACTCCTCAATTCACGACTAAATTATCAAAAGTTCATAAAAAAATATTTTAAATAATGTTTTGAATGTTTAATAAAATTGTTAATTTAAGTGTTCTTACCTTTGCGTTGGTATTTCTCGAAAATAATCCCAAATATCCTGCTTTTAATGAAAATCTATTGTATTTTTCTGTTGAAATTGTTTTCATTAATCAAATGAAGTCAACAAAAAAATAATAGAAAAACTCTTAAGAATAGGGTTTAGTAGACTTTACACGAAATTAATTTAATTCAAAAACTCATGATTTATATGAAAATTTTAATATAATTTTTGTTCCAAATCTGCACTAAATTATGAAATTCGTTACAAAATGAGGAAAAATATTGAAAATTTAATTACTTTAAAAACACTTAAACAGATGAGTCGTATATTATATAAATCAAAATTAAAACCGTATATTTCCTGCAAGGGTATTTTTAGAGGAAAATACAAAAAAAATATTTACGGCACAGACTTATACCATTGACCCAAACCTTTTCAATGCATTTCATGCACTAAGATTTCTTTATTTGATGAGTATTTGAATAAATTATAAGTTATAAACTTATTCTGTTTATTGACATTTAAGGAGAGGTTAAGAAAAAACAATTTGAAAATATGGAGTGAATATTGAGTTGTTTTGAGAGCTTTCAAGAGATTTGATTTCTAACTAAATATTATTAATATTAGCGATAAAATGATCAAAAAAGTTGTTATCGGATGACATTTTAATCACTCCTTCAGTGTATAAACGAGTGAATATTTTTGTAATCATTTAATATTAATTTCATATTCAAAGTAATCAACTATTAATTCAATGTTTGCCATTAAATCCACTAATTCTTACTTCGCTTAAGAGGTTTGTTATGTTTTACATCAATTTTATTTCGAGATTTAAAGAATTTTTCCGTATTTTCGGTGCATTTAATGTCTCAAAATGTGTTCAAAGAAGTTTCAAAATTTAAGTGTAAAAAGAGATTTTTTCTACTTTCAAATTCTCTCTCTCTCTCTCTCTCTCTCTCTCTCTCTCTCTCTCTCTCTCTCTCTCCACATGTATAATGGATTTTATATTTTTGGAAAATCTGAAGAAATTGTCGGATAATATATTCCATTAAAGTTTATCAGTTATTATAACTTTATTTGTGATTCGATAAAAAGGTATTAAATCCATGGTTTGTATCAAAGAATTTCATCAGAAATGAATTCAAAAAACATAATTATTTTTAGTGATTATTTTATTTGTGTCGAACCAAAGAGTTTTGCAGTTTTGCAGAGACTCTCAAAAATTCTTTGAATGCTTTAAATTATAGATGAGATGAGATGTCGACCCTCTGACTCCTTATTTATTATTGAAACGTATCAAAAGCTATTTCTTCAGTGATTTTGAACCCAGTCTTCAATTATAGGATGCGATTCATATAAAGCGAAACGAAATTCACAAATATTTCAATTGAAAAAAAATTGTGAAAAAAATTCCCTGACTTTAAAACTAATCTCTATTTTTAAATTTGATTAAATATTTCAATATTCATATATGAAAAAATAACTAAAAGAAGCAAGCTTATAAATTTTATGAATAAACATTTGTTAATAAGAGATTTCTTTTTCAAAACTTATCAGAAATTGAATTATTATTTTTTTAATGTTATAATGAATTGAGAAAAATGTCTGAAAATAGTTTTTGGCGAATATTTGAGAAAAGAAAAACAAAAGTACTTTTGAAATGCTTTAATACTTTAAACATTTGAGTTGAGATTCAAACGATTGTGAAAATAATTCGGGAAATCGTTGTGTTGTATAAGAAAACAAAAACAAAAAAATTCTAATACAAAGGAATTGCATTGAAAACGATTATCAACGCATTCGGAGGGCATTAAAAATACATTAAAGACACGAATTTAGGGTTTAATACATTTTTGATTATAGAATTCGAGTCAAATTATTAAAACAATTTTTATATTTTATTCATTTCAATGTTTTATAAGAAAATTAAATATTTGGAAATATTATTTGTGCTTGATATTGTACTTTTCAAATGAATAAGTTTCGGAGAATTGTTTTTAAAAAAATCCATAAAAGTATTCAATTTTCTAATAATAAATCTTTTCGACACTTTTCCACAAAAAGTGCAATAAATTGAATTAAGTAGCGATTATTGAAAATAATGTTTTGACTCTTCAACTAAAACAACAATTAAATGTTGACTTTTGTCTGATCGATGGCAACACATTTTTCAATTAATTAATTAAATTTAAGTTTAAAAAAAATTACTTAAAATTTCGCCCATTTTCTCATTGCAATCAATCAAACAGAAAGTATTGGAGAATAAACTTTTGGTCCAAAAAACTTCATTATTTTAATTGAGTTTCAAACAAAGCCATGATTTTAGTCAGCCCTCAGAGATTTATACTCAGATTTGACCCGATATTCAAATTCTTCTTCCTATTCATTACTATTCAAGTTTCAGTTCATTATAAGATTTATTTAAACTTTTTATTATTAATGTAAACCATTTCGTATCGTTTATCCTATTTTATGTCCAACTTTTGAATGAGGGTTTATTCTTGGAATAATAATCCACATCATTTGGTCTATAATTTGAATGCAGTGATCAATCATTTAATAATAGGGCAACAAATCTTATGACATGAATCGGAGCCAAATATTAACTAAATTTTGTAACTGAATATCATTTGAGTTATGAATAAGGAATCAAAAATATTGATCCAAATCCTAATAATAGTCATATCTGTTAAACAAAACTTCCTAAACATAATTTGATTATTACTTTCTTGTGCTGACCATTAGTTTCGCACTTCATTTATATTGCAATTGAAAGCAAAGTTGAACTCAAGTTTTAATGTTATGTAAATCAAGAATAGGTCTGAGAATGTAATCAATAATTCGTGTGAAACATATTATGTAAAATCTGTTTCTATAAAAATTAATTCAATCGAAGACAGTTTTTTGCGAAAACTGAAAAATGTAATTTCATTTCTAATATGAAAGTTGCGGTACTTTTTGAATAATTCAAGAAATAGTTTACATTTATTATGAAGTTTTCGATCCGTTCATTGCATGAGAATTCAGTGCAAAAAGTTTTAAAAATTAATATAACTTTCAATCATATAATTCAAGGTTTGTTCAGAATTTTCTTGAATTATATTCGATTTCTTGTTTCACAAAACGAGAAAATTTTGATCGATTTTACCGTATATTTCATTTACAATTGATTTATACAAAGAATATAATAATTTTTATTTTAAGTTAAAACAGAAATGAGGGAAAAATCCTTAAAACATATGCATTACTCAACCCATTCTTTCCCTAAAAGTTTCAAATTAAACTTGAATATAATCGAAGCGAATCCTTTGGTTTTTAGTTTACGCATAAAATTAATAATCGCTCACAAAATATTGTTATTATTATTATTATTATTATTTAGCGGCAAATTCTATGTCTAATAAGTAAAGACTTCGTGAGTCTTAACATCCAATCAGTCAAAAACAATTTTATAGAGAATTGGTTTTGGATTTCATTGGCCTTCATTTGCCACTAACCCTCAACTAAAGGTTAATAGTCTTTAACAATAAAATGTGAAGTCTTTGAAAATTATACACAAAAAATATTAATCACTTTTTATTTATCGCATTATTTTTTCCACTATTTTTTGATAATTTTAAAAAAAGTGAAGTCAAATACAAATTCACTTCTTTTCTCATTTCGAGACAATTAATTCATAGAAAGTTTTTCATTTGAAATAACATTTATTAGAAATTTCTAATCATTTTCTCTTTGAGATAACGAAATACCGACAGAAATGAAACTTTCTTTGCATTCAAGTAACCGAACTTTTTTCCATTTATAATTAGCAAGACAAATTACAATTAAAATTAGGATTAAAGTTATTCGGCTATAAATTGTTAGATAAACAATGGTTTGAGACCTAAGGCTGAAGTCTAGAATCCATTTATTTTAAATGAGTTTTTATTTTTAATTTTAGAATAATTTTAGAGTCATTTTTAGGAAACTTTATGTGATTCTAACGACACTTTAAATTTGTTTTGACATCAATTGTCTTCAAATTATTTCAAGAAATGATATCAAATATGAATTACAATTAGCACTGACTCCACTTAAAATATGAGTACTTCCTATAGTAAAAGTGGCCACTGGAAACTCAGAGATGTTCAAGGTCTTCTAATAGGGCATTTGGTTTAAATTAAGGATTCTTTATTAGATTTGAATGCTCTGAAAAAATGATAACATTGTTAATAACATTAAAAACATTTTTAGTAAATTTATAATAGAATTAACTGATATTTTGTTGGAACACAATTCTAAATGAATAGAATAACTAAATATTATGTTTACTTCATAAACAACTTTTAAATCATGAAATACATTATAGAAATTTTTATTCATTTGGATAAGTGTTTGCAAAATTAAAGTGAGGAGATATTGATTTTTCTGAGGGAATTTGGAGTCTGTTCATCCCTGTTCTTCCTTACGTTTGTTGAGTCCCCTCTAATATAAATGTAATGGATATGAATTGTGAACAAAAGTCGAATCTATTGGTTGTGAAACGGGTAGACTCTCAAAGAAAATCATTACCAAAAGACGAGATGTGCAACAAAACTAAAAACGAAAGAAAGGCGTTCTTAAGAGGACTGACGCGCAGATGCACTCAAACCATAATTATCGCAGAAAATACTTTCGGCAGATATTTGGCCACAAGTTTGCGATCAGTGAAGTTCTCTGAAAGTCTGCAAACGATGTGATATTCAATTATGATATAAATTATTTATTTATTTATTTTAATTCTTTAGTTTTGTTTTAGTTTTTCATTAATTTTGAATAAAATTCAATAACAAAAAAATTCAATAAAAATGTTAGACAAAGACAAAACTTGTCTAAAATATTCGTCTAAACTATTGATCTTAATTCTGGTCGCAATTTTATGGCCAATTAATGGATCGGCGCAACAGACAACCTGTCAGTAATTCTTATTTCATTAAAAATCTTTTTTTCTGAATAATATTGAGAAATGAATTTCTTATTACAGCGCTATTAATAAGTTTTTGTGCGGGTGATATATGTTTTTCACCCATCATCATTTACGGGGCTATAATAGTGGCCACAATCGCTCAGATCTCTATTTGTGGGCTTTGCATTTGGGTTATGATTTATTCTCGAAAACGAAGGCATCAACGCTTAAAATCTCCTTTAAATGAAGCAAATCGTAACTCAATCTCAACAAAGAACGGGTGTTATGAGTACTGACATATTCGAGTCTATACTGACGGACAACATTTGAATGTCATTTGAAACAAACCTCTCTAATAGTAAATCTGATTCTAATTTTGATGGGATTTTCTCATAACTCTCACATTTCTGGTTATATACGAAACCAACGACTGATAATAATTTAGAGAATTGTTTAAAACTAAATGAATGTTAAAGAAAAGGGAACTTCTGTTTGTGTCAAATGCTTTTGTATTTTTAATTAATAAAAGATAAATAAAAAAAATCCCATAAACTGTACAAATATTTATCGAATAAACTGTTTTTTTTAATTCACATCATTTGATTCATTATCTCTTTTTTTGGTGGTGAAAACCAAGGTTACGTTTCAGTTGAATGACCCATCTCATTTTTATTTGACAAGTTTTGAGTTGAATTGAATTGAAAATTCTGTCATTTAATTCTTCTTTGAAATGACTGTTTTATGATTTAAACCACAGAACAGCCCTTTATTTTGAATCCATTTATTTGAAGGAAAGACCAAAAGTTAGGGCAATTTAGTGCCATTTAATTCTAAACTATAATCTTAAGAATAAGTGCCATAACTATCATATCATAGCTTTTGAATTATTTTTATGGCAAAAAAAGGCCAACACTTATACAAAGTCTGAAGAGTCAGACGTTGTCTTTTTGGTGAGTTTCGGTTAACTCCACCCGCAATCATATGAAAATAAATGACAAGGGTGAGAGAGAGAGAGAGAGAGAGAGAGAGAGAGAGAGAGAGAGAGAGAGAGAGAGAGAGAGAGAGATTTAGTAACAATAAAATAGAAATGAAAATAAAAAAATCAGTTCCTGATCTTAAACATCATTATGTTTTCCACTTGACTTAACTGTTGATTCAATTCTTACTAAATATAAAGTTATATAAAGTTTGGTCAAACTTTTCTGTAGAGAACTTTTTAATGTCTTAAAACTGAGTTATATTCCATTAAACAGTTATTTATTTAATTTGTTTAAAACATATTTTGGTCAAACATTATCTTTGATTGTTAGGAAAGACTTCCCGTTATATAACATTTGAATCTCAATCATAATTAGAAACAAACATACAGTCATTAGTTACTAATGAAGAGTCAAATAAAGAAATAAAATGAGAGAAGACATCAATCAGGGGTCGGCAAGGGGGGGGGTCATGGGGGG
>JAQFZM010002229.1:0-14399 GCA_034695785.1 Galumna obvia | reverse complement strand
TCCCCCCCAGAGCGAACGTAATATGTGAATCACCCCCTATCTGATATTAATTAAAAGAAAAACTCCTTTGGGTTTCACTTTAGAGACCCAAATGGGACCGACCGGCCAACTGTATTGAACTGACTTTTCTCTGAAAGTCGGGTTCGACTCATCTAAAATACTTTCTCAAAATTTTAAATACATAACTTTAATAGAGAATTGACTCTTTAGATGTAATTTTATTTCATAAATAGTTTATTATTTAATGAAACTAGATCATTTTGAGATTAATTTAAATTAGATATAAGTCGAGTCATTATCTATTAAAAGAAAAATTATTTTGAAATATAAAAAATTTAAACTTTGTTTTAAAATGTTTTTATTACCGAAATTATACAAACTTTGAAAAAGTAAGAAAATTTGATAGTTATTCATAAAATTAATATTATTTAGAAGTTGTTACAAAATTTCGGATCGGATCTGACCTCTGATTTTTTGGCGATTTGTGCCTCTATTTTAGTTATTTATTTGTCTTATCCTTGAAAATCAAAAGATTTATTGCACAGAATTACTGCTTATTATCCCTTACTTTAATAAAGTCTTCCACAAAATAAAAAAATAAAAATTAATAGGATTTTAGTTCATTTTCTCAAATTCTTTGTTATTTTTGTTTAAAGTTTTATCTTTTTTGTTGTTTTCTGTTTCTCTTGGAGTCAAAAACATGGAATTTATATTTAATAAATATCTGAATGTTTTCTCCGATATATACCTTTAGAGGAGTGATATCCGAAGCCTTGATTTGGCGGAAACACTTAACATTCCAATGAAGAGAGACCTCTCCAACAAAATAGTTTTTGATGGACACAATTTCTGTTTGTTCTCAACTCTTATCTCGATTTTCATTAAATATTATTTCATAGTATTGTTAGGAATTGAATGATATGCGAAACGCCTTCCCTTTTGTTAAATATATTATTAATGTGTGCTTCAGATAATCATTTAAATCATTTAGATCTTCATAATTATGTTAAACACATTTAAGTTATAATTATTTAAAGTTTTTAATTTAAAACATTTAATATAAAAGTTGATTCCATACAAATTGTTTTACTTTTGACTCCAAAACGACATTTGAATTGGTTTTATGATTCTCTTATTGTTTATGTTTGAGACCATAACATAATTAGTCATCGACTCAGGACTTGAGATCATAACCATTCCGGTACTTATGTTTAATCAGAATCAAATTATACATATCTCTCTCTCTCTTTCTCCCTCTCTCTCTCCCTCTCTTTCTTTGTATCTTTTTTTCACTCTCTTTCTCCTTTATTTACTATTTCTTTGCATTTCTCTCATCTAATCATAAGATAAGTTCTGATTTCTCGACTTTATGCTTGACTTTATGGTTAGCCTTGACTTTGAGCACCGAAGCATTCAATAAAATAGTAGAGACTTTATTTGTAATGTCTTTACACCGACTAAACCATAAAACACGACATTTTCTCTGCTGTCGTCGCCTTTGAATAAAGTATTGAACTTTTTATAGTAATCAAAGAACTAAAAAATGTTTTTAATGTTACGGAAAAAGTACTCGGATTAAAATTTTTGGTTAGAGTTGAATTTAATTCTGTTATGACATGTCTTTCGGTGAGTTATTTATGATTTGATTAAACTTTCTTTGAATTAAATGCTCTAAAGATTAGAAAGAATTTCGAGTTTAAAGTTATTTAAATTGAAGACTAAAATAGTTTTGAGTCTAATGTGTTATAACTTATATAATGATTTTCTAATTTATCATTTCTTATAAATTTGATATATAGACAGACAGACAGTTCTTCAACTGATAAGTTATACGATTCCTCTATTATATGAGATAAGATCTGAAAAAAAGTCATTTCTACTGAGAGAACAAGAATTTAGTTCCTCTAATCCTATACTTTGAGTTCACATTAAGCTTAATATAAAGTAATGGATTGATTTATTTCAAATATTTTAGATTTTCAGATATAAGTCATTTTCTAATGAAAGTTTAAGAGTAGAGTATATTTTTTGTTGTTTTTTGTTTCATATGAGTTTATTTTTATGTTATCCAAAGATCTTTTAAACACTTGAGTGTTGTGTTGACTATTAGTTTGTGTATCATTTTCTCCGAAACCTAAACTTAAAGCATTTAAACTTAATTATAGGGACTTTAAATTTTCAGCGAAAGATAAAATCTAATGCAAACAAAATTTTAAAAATTTTGAATAAAAAATAATCCATTATTTGAATTCTTATTGAAAATAAATTTATATAATCGACTCTTTTTCTGAAATTTAGATCAAAAGACTTAATAATTTCTTTAATTTATTGAAACTAAATTCAAGTTTAATGGAAATTAAGTCAGAGTTATGAAAGAAATAAGTTCTGAACGGTTTTTATTAATGGTATCGGAACGGGAATCCAATGCAAATAAGTCATGCCTTGAATTTGGTTGTTATCAGGAGAGGGCATCTCAACAGATAAATAGTAATTCATTATATGGAGGCGTTTGTGAAATATGCAGATTCGCACCGAATATGTGTTTAATAGTGTGGCCAACATTTGGGCCCAAACACTAGATTAACACAAAATCCGATTACATTATTAGCATTTGTTTGAAAAGATATAAATTTTTACTCAATTATTGATTATTTCAAAGCATGAAAACAACAAAATAGTTGCGATTTGTTTCATAAGAACCCAAACTTTAAGCCATTTTTTAGGAAACGTATATTTTGTTTAAACAAGTTTTCCAGCCCTGAGTTGAGTTCATCATCAGTTCAACTCTAGAGAAAGAAAAGAGATTTTATCTGAATCTTAATATTAGATTAAAATAATTGATGTGCGAAGAAATAGAAACAAACTTATTATTATTAATAATATATATTAGTCTAAGAAATTCCTCAGATCCTATGTTTTGGACAATAACCAAAAGGTAACCACTATTTGCAAAATGAATTTCAATTATTCCGACTCAAAGACATGATATACAAGTTTTTCATTCTGACCATAGAATTATAGAATACTTTCAACCGTTTTATTTCAGATTTATTTCCAATCGTTTTTCATCCCTCAAACCAATCATTTCACAACTTTTATCTCTTATTCATAGCTTTTTGTATCAAAACTTATTGTAAAAAAGGAATTTCAAAATATTAGTCATGAATTTCGATTGTATTTCATTCATATAAAGTATATTTAATACAATTTCTTGTATTGGAATTACTTTTAGATTTGAATCTTTTCGACACTTCGTATCAAAATTCACAAAAAAGTATATCTCTTCACAAATCTCTCAAAAGTTTAGCGTTGAATTCGAATTTGTGCCCATCCTATCAGTGCTTTTAGTTTTGTTTGAGTTTCAGATTCCAGAAAAGAAAAATTTGTCCCAATTTTATGTGAATTTTGATATAATTTTGTTGTTGTTAAACAATAAATCTTAAACTAATCTGATTTGAATGCCAACCAAAAGAGGTTTTGTTCAAAAATTTGAAGCCAAAGATAAAGAGCGAAACATTTTTGATTGAAAAACAAAAAATATTATATAATATTCAAAATTAATCAAAATTGACCCCAAAGTTCAAATAAAAGTACAATAATTTTCGATAAAACCGATAATTTTTGTTTAACTATTGACTCATTTTTTTTAATCTAAAGTTTTATTTGATTTCACGGAAAACTAAATTCAAGAATAATTGAAAATTCAATACAATATTTCGATTAATCGACTAAATCCAAACCAAAATGAATTGATTTCTGAGATACGGTTCATTTGTTGAGGACATTCACCACTACTTTCACTATTCAGTTGTGAAACTTCTTTTTAGAGAAATTCAAATCATTGAAGATTTCAATCTCTTATTATAATATTGAAGTCAATTAATTTATAGTTAGTTTTATGTCGTTTACCCAAATCATTGTTCATTTATTTCATGATTTATAGACATTAGATTAACCATTAATCAAGTTATCAAAAATTTGAAAAATAAGTTTATTTATCAGTAGAGCCCAAAACGCATAGTTTAGACACTCTATTAATATTGAGAAGTCCTCTGAAATTGTTTTGAGTTCAAAATTCTTTGAATCTGCAAAAAGAATAGTATTTTCGTTTAAAAACAAATGAAAAATTATTTTGCACTCATCGGGAAAATCAAAGGATCACCTCATCGGAGGCACTCATTTTTTAAAGTAAATAAAGAGCGATGAAAAAGTTGGACCCTTTCAATGAATTAGCTCTTGATTTGTGAGTTCATCCGAAACTGAATCGAAACCAAAATTGATTTTTGTTACAAAAAGTAAATTCATTTTACGGATTAAAACAAAATGAAATACTAGTGTTGTTCTGATTTGTTCTCAGATTTAATGTTTCATATGATTAAGTAATCGAATATATTCTGAACGTCATTTGAATAACATTTTAACCTTAAATATGAATAATATTTGTATTGGAATTTAAAATCTATTGATATCTGATTTTTGTTTAATCATTAGTATTTGAGTAAACGTACAGATTTTAAATACCATATAAGTTATGTCATTATATTCGAAAACATGTTTTTAACAATTTTTGTTTCGTTTAAAAAATCATTTTCGCAAACCTTTGAGTTGTATTTTTTTGTATCAAAACTTAAAAGCGATAAAAACGATAATTTTTAAGAGAATTAGTGTTTCATTAGTTAAACTATTGTCGAAATGATATCGAAATTTATATTATAAGTGAAATATTTGTCTGATTTGTCTGATATCTTATTTGTTGATTCTTTTTGAAGGGCATCCAAACTATGCCTTTAATATTGAAATTCACTTTTCATTTATTTTATTAAATATTTTTGTTAATTATGTCGAAATGTAAGAAAAGCCTTTTTTCTATTTGTTAACAAAGAATTTTCAAATGACTTAACTATTGATCTTTTAATCGGAATTAAAATTAATGTTCAAAAAGTGCCGATAAATAACAATGAAATGCATTTTTTTCAATCCTTTAGTTTATTTAAAATTTTTTTAATTTAAATTTTATTTTGTCTTTTCAGCTGACGTTAGAAACGGTGTCAATGATTCTGAAGAATCGATTCAATCGATTGAATGCATTCAGAATAACCGGCAAAACGAATGTCAGGACATTGTATTGATTGAAACCAATCGCACGGAAAGTTCACTTCAGTCCAAACAAACCGACGAAACAATTGGCGGAACGGAATCCGAATCACAAATCAATTTAGAAGAAGAGATTCAACAAAAAGAAAATATTATTGACAGTTGTCTTAATCAGGAGAGTTTGATCACTGATGATATTATCGACAAAAGAGATGACATATCAGTAGATAAAGTCGACGAAATTCCGTTAATTACAACTCTCATCGAGGAATGTGTTAACCAAAGTAAGTGAATTTTATTTTTACCTTTAAATGCATTCAAATTAAACTCAACTCTGATTTCAACTGATTTTATCTAATGTTAAGTAATTGAAAAACATTTTAGCATTTGATCACTGGTTTTCTTACTATTTTAATACTGATTGTACTGACATTTCCTTCTCTTAAGAGATGATCGTCACTATCATTATCTCAAACAACAATCACAGCTGGAATTAATCCGCATTTAATTAATACTAATTAATTAAAATAAATTAGTACTAAATGTTAAACAAACTTTTAAAACATCAAATCATTCCCCAATTGATTGAATTTTTCTTTGTTTTCTAACATTTATTACTAAATGAATCATTGATTAAATGCCTTTTTTTAAGGCAAAGACTGAAACTTATTTTATGTTAAGAGTATGAGTCAGATAAAAGTCAGAGACCACTGACTAATTCAAAGATTTTATACCCACTCTTTCTCTCTCTTTATTTGAATGAATAAATGATTATTCAATTAAATGGTCTGAAATTTTTAATAAAAAGATGAGATAATTAATTATACGCCATATTTTAAAAGCCATCCATTTATTTGATTCTTTGTTTGTGTACTTTGAGGTAATAGTCATTTGTGTCTGACTTTGAAATATTTAAGTTCATTGAAATCATTGAACAGAAATGAGTCTCTGATTGAGTCTAAAGGAGGAAAAGATTTTTTATTATTTGTCTGAACTTTTAGTAAATATATTTCAACAAAATTAAGTTCATTCAGAGTATAAAATATTTTTGAAATTATTTAATGAAACTTAAAATTATTAATCAGAGACTAAATAATAGCAAAAGAAGGAAAAAATCAGGAATTTCTTGACTTTAATAATAAATTTTTTATAAGCTTTTGAGGCACTAAATGTTTAGCATTAGATTTCAATTAATAAAAATAGTATTTCTTTTGAGAAATAGTTGTACGAAAACTTGTCTAAAATGTGAGGAAATGTCTGTTTTAATGATTAATTTTCTCAGAAAAACGAGATTTAAGTTTTATTCTTTACATTCAATTCTAATGTCAATGAATTTGTGCGAAAATCAGTGCCCAAACAATTCATTGGATTCAACGGTTGAGTAAAAGTTTTAAAAATTGAGTTTTCATAACAATTGAAGAGAAGTTCATTTGTTTGAGAATATATATAATTCAATTGATTGCCATAATTATTGACCTAAAAATATTTTTTGCCTAAAATGACATAAATTGAGGAAAACAACAAATATTTTGTTTTTTCAATAACTAATAAATATTTCATAAATTGTATTCATTTCTATTTATTATGATTTCAATAATTTATCGTAAAATCGATGTCAACAAAAATGTCTCTTTTTGTGACTTTTTGCAAATCGCCTAAAATTTTAAATTATTGACAAAACGGAGCAAACGATTACTGAATTCAGATATTATTACAAAAATTATTTATTATTAAATAAGAGGGGAATTCATAACTGTTTTTGTTCGCACTTTTGAAAAAGAAATTGAATTTTATTAAAATGTTTTAATTTTTTTCATTTTAGTTGACATTTAACTACAAAATAACATAAATTTTTAAAATAATTTATAGGTTTGCGTTAGTCTTTCCATTAATGGAAAAATCAATTTATTTAACAAAACATTTGTATGACTGGAATGGAATGAAATAGTCGTTCAATACTTCATATAATATATCGATTTGTTATTCAGATTCAGATTCTTTGCATTAAATCATTTGGAAAGTTGTCTGGAATTTCAAACATTAACCATAACTAAGAAATTTACTGATAAATCACTTTCAGAATAAAAGTTCATTTACTCGTTAATTAAAAGTTGTCCGACAATTAAAAACTTATAAATCTTTTTAGTTTTGCGAAGAAATGTTATTATTCACTGTTGAATGACTCTCTCAATCAATAAATCAATTGAAGGCATTCAACGATTTTCAAAATATTCATAATATTATTGATTCATTGAGACAATCATTGAATCCCTTTTATAAAAAGGATTCATTGCTTTTCAGTTAATATTTGATTGATTGCCATTAATTTTCGACTCAAAAGAGATTATTAATATTAAAATATGAATAATTCAGTGCAGAAGAGTTTTTTGAATTACTAACAAAAAACAAGAATCAAATCATTTATTCTTTTTATCGACAGATGAATATAAGTTATAAGACATGTGGGGCTCAAAACAGATTCTCTCCTTTTTTTTTGATAAATTATTTCAAAATTATATTTCAAACGCTTTGAAAGTGAAAATATGTGTCGATTAAACTCTTTTATTCTTTTAAAATATTTTAAATATTTTGAATCGCAGTTTCAACAGAAGATATCACTGAAAAACAAGAAGAAACTCAAGTTTTAGCCGAAAATATTGAAGAAAATATTGAAGAATCGCTACAAGAAGAGGAAGAAGAGGCAGAAGAAAAAGAAGAAATGATGCGAACGAGAAGAACCCACAATTCGAGGGAAGTTCTTATGAGTTCTTCGTGTGCGCCCCCAACATATGCCAGACAACCACCCGATGGCCGCGAAATTACATTGAATTATATGGACGGACAGTCGGCTAATGTTTTAAACCCAACTCTTTCGTACGATATGTTTCAAACTCCGACTCACGAAGACTCCGGAGTTTTCGTTGAGAATTCAGACACTCCCAGTCCTGAACTGGATTTCAATAATTCTTTGATAAACAGAGGACCGCCTAATGTAGCCGTTACTCGAATTAAATATAAGTCATCAAATGGCGATAATTCCTCTGATGGCGACACTGGAGTGACATCCATGTCTTCTGACTCAATGGATGAATTAGATTCTTGTCCTTTGCCTCTCCCTAATTATAAAATGAAGAAACAAATAATTGAAAGAAGTCGTAATCCTTCGTCTGATTTCCTGTCGGAAACGGCAACGAATGGGTTCTCAAATAATGAAATTAATTCAAACAAAATATTGGATTCGTCTAAAAGTATCAGAGAAAGGATAGCAATGTTTGATAATCAAACCAATGAAACCATAGATTTAAAGGGTGCGCCCAAACCTAACCCTTTCATCAAAAATGATTGTCTATTAAATTATGAATCAACTATTTGTGAAAAAAATGAATTATTAACTGAAAGACTTTCAGTAAACGATAAATCAGATCTTATTTCAAACAATTCGTTTACAGAAAAAACTAATGAAACCCAAAATGGATGCGTTTTTAATACTAAAAGTACTTTCATTCATAAGAAGTCTTCTTCTCTATCTCTTACATCAGACCCACAACAGAGTCCTACTCCTCAATATAGCGGTCATTTACAGCCTTCATATATGAGGTATTCCAACTTAGGATCGCCTAATGATAATTCAGTGCAAAGCAATGCGTACTCCGGTATAGGAGTTCACAAACCATTAATTAATGGTAATCTTTTGTCATCGATTCTCGAAACGAGAAAACAAAACGCATCGAAACTCAAGGGTTTGATTATTCCCGATATTCCTAATACATCACAACCGGCGGTCAGTAAAACATTGCCCACAATTCTAAGTAATACATCGACCAGTTCTTTACTTATGACACCTAAACCCGAAGAAATGGTATCTTTGACTCAGAAAAATCAGACTCAACCAAACATATCCAATGATTATATGACAGGACAGAGACAACCCCTGTTGTCAGATCCGCCTTCTCTACCCCTTTGGGCAAATAACGCCGCAATACCTAAATATTCGCCGGCATTTAAGCGCCGACAACTAGAACTACCCCGCAGTCTATCTCTGCTCAACAATTCATGTTTGGAAAGAACGGAGAGTAGCGAACCATTTGTCCCAACCTTTAACCGTTCAAATTCTATGACAACTATGAGTCCAAATGACTCTCAATTTCAGTTTTCTTTATCGCACAGTAAACCAGTCATTCCTCTTATGCCCGAAACCGCTGTCGGTTCACCGAATATCGATGGTATGAATAGTGTGAAGAGTACGCCTTCACTCGAAGAACAGTTGGCTTTGAGTGTTAGCGACGCATATCGTCATTCATCAGTTCAAAGGAGATATTCGGCGGATGTTTTCAATTATAACAATTCCTTAAAATTTTCATTAGAAAAGAGATCGTCTGCCGACTCATCTCTCAATAACTTATATAAACCGCAATACAACTCTTTGACACAAAATGACATAAATTGCAACCAATCATCGGATCGGAATCTCTTAAATAACAAATTATATCATTCGATGCCATATTTGGATAACAAACCTAAGCCTTCAATTCCTGAGAGGAAGTCTCTGACGAATAACAAAATATTAGAAAATGATTATTCAATTCATAGAAATATTTTCAGTTATAATTCAAATCCAATACAAACTTTGAATACGAATAATAAAAACGAAAATTTATTCAATCGATCCATTGATAAGAACTTTACTCGAAGTCTGATTCACTCGGACTACAGCGATGACGACTCTTCCACTATAAGTCATAAGACATCAGAAGACTCTTCAATAAGAGCTGATGACTCGGCATCTGATACGACATCAGATTCGATGGATCAGTCAATCAGTCCTGAACTGACCCGACCTAAAGTTTTGGGAACACAACTCACAGTTTTAAAGAATTCAATGGAAAGTGAAAATGTTTTAACCAAAAATGACAACAATTCTGATTCTGTTAAGAATTTTAGAGCCCTCGCAGAACAATGGGAACAAAGAAGTGGTTCTGAAAGCTTTCCACAGAATAATAAAAATATTCCGCCACCCCTTCCACCCAAACCAAATACCAATTCAAGTCGAATGCCGCCATCACTTATGCCCCGAACCAAAGCTCTTGTCAACGAACCGGCTTTTATTGAACCTCAAAAAACAAGTGAACCCGTCTTTTGTCCGAAAAATGAAATAAGAAATCTTGAAAATACTATAAAAGAGATGGAAATTATAGAAGAAAATGATTCTTTGAAATCAAATATTTCTTCGGACAACAATTCGGAACAATCGGTTAACTCTCGTTCGAGAAGTGTTAGTGATATTTGCAAAGTATTTGAATCCAATGGAAGCGACTCTTCTTCTCAAACAAATCAAACAAAACATAATAAAAATATTTCTGTTGTGAATACAAATAAAAATATAACGAATGATAATAAAACTATATCTGATGTCGAAGAAGAAATTCCGTCCGTAAGTCCTATTAGTGATGAAAAAGAAGAGCTCTCAGATAAAAATGATATCATTAGTGAGGATATAGAATCTGAGAATACATTGAATACCAATAATTCATTGAAATATTCCGAAGAAAAGAACGAAATTTGGGAAAAACCGAATACAGAAAAAGAAACAGTTTTAACAAATCATCAGAGAATGTCATCAATTGATTCTCTGGCCAGTGATTCGGGTGCGAGCAGTTCCGGTAATATCGTTCGAACACTAGGAATACGAACCAACTCAGCATCAAATCTTAGGGACTCTCAATACGGGTCGGTATCATCTCTGGCCTCATCGACCAGTTTAATTTCTCCACAAGAATTACAACTACTCATAGAAGAAGCGAATCAGTCCTTAGAGTCAAATGACATCAATAATCATAACATTCAAGTCGTTGTTCTCCATCGCGAGTATAAAACCAGTGGAAGCATTGGAATAACTCTTGCGGGCGGTTCCGACTGTGAAACCAAAGAGATAACTGTAAAGATTAAAGCGATTTAGTATTTTCTGTAGTTTCTTATCTTAATAAATGTTTTTCAGGTCCATCGAGTAATTAATGGGAGTATTACTGATAGAGACGGAAGAATTAAAAGAGGAGATCGTATTCTTTCCATAAATGGTTGGTTTATTTAAATTATTAAATGTTTAAAAAGACATTAAATTTCTAATCATTTGATAAATAGGAAAGATATTAAAAGGAGTGACACATAAAGAAGCCCTCGATATAATGAAAGCGCCGCGACCTGAAGTTGTAATTGTTTTATCGCGAATCAATGCCAACAATTTCTCCGATAATGGTTTTCATTCGCGACAGAGTAGTAGTGATTTGAACGAAACTTCAAATAACACAAATTCATATCAAAACTCGAGTGAAGAAACGATAAGCCCTTCGCAGTTATCCTCAAATAAAGAAACTGAAAATTCAGATTCAAATTATAAAATACTTCGCGCAGAACTTCAAAAAGATGTTACGGGACTCGGATTTATATTAGAGGGCGGAAAAGACTCACCTCTCGGAGATCGACCCCTCGCTATTAAAAGGATATTTAGAGGTTATTCTTGAAAAAAGATAGAAAATGTATTTAAATTTAGTTTTGTATAAAAGGAGGGCCGGCGGACAAAGAAGGAACTCTTGCCTCTGGTGATGAAGTCATAACAGTTAACGAACATTCAGTTAGTAATATGACCCGAACTGAGGCCTGGAATTTCCTTAAGAAACTACCTGAAGGACCGGTCATTTTGATGGTTAAAAGAAGAAAATATTAATTTATATGAATTTCCGATCGATTTTTTTAAGAATTGTTGGAATATTTTGTGAATTCTGTGATACAATTAATAATAAAATCACAAAAACTAATGAAAACATTGAAAATAAAAGATAAATATTTTGTCAAAAAATGACTCAAATATATAGAAATAGAGTATAATTTCAATTATTCGGTGATAATAGAGATGTGCAGTACTTTTCCACTTATTTTCATTCAAACATTGGATGTGAAACCCGGAAACTTTGAAGTCATTTTATATGAAAATATCCGAAATATTAATATTTGTGTCATTAATATTAAGGAAATATACTTTATATTACGACTAAAACATAAATATAATTATATTTACGTTAATTATATTAATGTCTTAATTATATTAATAATGAATATTTGGATGCAATTGTTATACAACTTTACACTAAATGTTAGTAATGTTTGTAATGTTTGATGTTTTTAATTAATGGCTTAACTTTTACACTTATTCTACATTTAAATTATTATTAATATATTTTAATACAAATTATTGTAATTAAGTCTTATTAAGACAAATTGCAATTCAATGCAAAAATAGTTGAAAATTATTGTAAAATTCAAACTTTTTTTTTGAAGGTTTTTATCTTTTTTTGTTAATATTTCTTAAAATTCTATAAATCGATTCATTTATTGGTTGGGATTAAAGACATGAAAGTTCACTGAAATTATCGTTTCTATCATTTTTTTTAAAAACAGCGAATGAATAAAAAAATGATTTACAGAAAACTATAGTCTATAGTCTATAGGTCACCAAAAGTTTAGATTAAAGAATATACAGAGAATAAGCACAAGTATAAAGTTTTATATAAAGTTTTTGATTAAAAATATGATTATAAAACAAAAAAACTAAGGAATTACTTGGAAACCAATTGATTATTTCTCATTTGGAAACAAATGAAATATTGTTTTTGTAATTTTATTTATAATTTGTGATAAAAATATTGCAAACAAAGCAAAATACAATTTATATTCAATATATCAGCTCTTGATATAAGCAAGAATAGGAAAAATTAAATAAAGTACACTAATTAGAATTAATTTATTTTCTGTTCTAAATTATAATTTATTTAATTTAGTATAATATAACCTATACTATAGTTTTTAAAAATTTAAAACTAATTACTAAAATGACTTTGAATTTGATTTATTTACTACAATTATTAGTAAGATTTATTACAAATGATTTGGAATTGTGCTAAAACTACAGCTTATCTAAAAAATTATTTAAAGGTCAAAAATCAATATACCCATGTATTTTTATGGGCTTAATTCAGTTTTACCCAAGTAAACATAAAATTTCACTCTAATAGAACTGGGAAACACCTAAAATCCAATATTTTTGACTTTTATTCTATAATTAACAAGCTTAGATTTCTTATAGACAATAAATTGAGGTTATCATTTTTATATTATCAAGCAATAATGTAGAATAGAAATCAAGAAAAGTTAAAGGTCAATTAGCTAATGTTTTAATTTTATTAGATAATTTTTAATTATGCTACAGTCATCTTGGACAATTGGCTGTTCTAGGGTTAAGAACAACTTATATAAACCTCATAAAAATTAGATGAGCAAACATGAGCTAGATTCTAGCTGCTAGAACATTTTATTAGACACTGTGCACACTAACAAACATAGATTAGGCTGAATATAAACTTGACATAAAGTGATGTGAAAGTTATTGCATAGAAATATAAACAAGTACAATATTTATAACATTAAAACAGGATAAGAAAGCTTTCATAACAAAAATGATTCAGTAAAGGAATGTGCATGCTAACTATAAACAGGATGCATACAATATAACTATAAAATTTTCAGAAAACTTTAGTTAACGAATTAGTGATTAAATTTTATGAAAATCAATTTTAGAACCAAAAGAACCTAAAAATTACAGATTTCATAAATTTATTGATTTTGTATTAAAAATTAATTATTTCATTTGTTTTCCAATTTTAAATACTAGAATCTGATGCACCAAGTTGGTTATTATTTATAATTTATACCCCATAACTTATAATATAAAACATATCATGTAAAAAACAATCTTAAGAGCATCTAAAATATGGTTATATCAGAATTAAACTGTATTTTGTAGGGTAGTATAAACATGTACATATTTTATATAAACATCATATATATTACATTAAAATTTAGATTCAATATAAATGAAAAAAAATTGTCGCTAATTTCAGTGATTATATAAAATATATTTAAATGAATAAATCACTAAAACTATAGTTTTTCTAAACTTAATGTAATTTAATAAAATTTAAGTTTTTTATTACAGTCAATCCGTTTACTCTGAAACTGGCCGTAAAATTTACCAGAAATGATGTTAAAGTATAGCTAGTGATGAATGTTCTCGGTCAGATACCGAATTTGACCGAATATGACCGCCGAATTTGGAAAATTATTTTCGGTCAGATAAACCAGTTTACCGAAATTGACCGAAAATATCAAAAAATAATATGAAAATTTCGAAAAAACCTTAAATAAAAATAAAGTTGTGTTCAGAAAGTTACCCTCATCTCAATTCTATATCATCT
>JAQFZM010002228.1:0-14400 GCA_034695785.1 Galumna obvia | reverse complement strand
AGACAGTGAGAGTGAGTGAGTGAGAGAGAGAGAGAGAGAGAGAGAGAGAGAGAGAGATCTACTACTTTTTTGAGTATAAAAAGATATTAAGAATAAAATATAAAAATTGGAAAAATTTAAAAAAAAATATTTTATTACAAATAAATTGTTTCTAATACTTTTTATAAAATAAGTCAAAAATAGATAAACCAAGGTTATGTCAAATAATATAAACAAGTGGTTAATTACTAAATGATTTTATATATCTAATAGATATTATTGATATTCCATTAATTATGGGGTAATTAATGATGTATTTATTACCACTTTTTATAATAAATGTCATCATTAGAAGACAACATGTACCTAGTTCATTTTAATAAATTAGTAATCCTAGCAATCCTTGAAACTATTTCTCAGTATAATAAATCAATTTGTTGTCTGTAAATTCTTTAACAACATATCATTTAAGATTGAGCAAGATAATATTTATAAATGTAAATGTAGTCTAGGTTATTTTTATTGAAAATTCTGATCCTAGGAAAAGCTTTATTTGTCAACATTTTGTTTAACTGTTTTTTTAGTATTATTTCTATTGCATTTGCATTAAATTGTCAAGGTATATTTTCGACTTAGAGATAATGGTAGACATATAGAGCTTTCACTGTATTCTATATATAAGTAATGAAAAGATAATTATATTAATATTTGACCTGGCCTAACATATGCTGAGCATTTTGGCATGGTACTGCTCCACATTCCGTCTTTCATGCATGTAATCACTAACTTTCCAACGACAATATGTTCCTGGTTAGCACAGTTGAACAGAACCTGACTGTGCTCTCCCGCCACCCAATGACTGCTATTTATGTAATAAACATTTTCTATGGATTCGATGTAAACACTTTGATCTTTACGTTTGTTTAGGTATTCGAGTCCCGGGCACTGGACTTTTGGTATGCAAAGAGGGAACTGTCCCTCCCATAACCCGTTTATAGAACAGTTCAATGGATACCAATAATCAGATTTTTTGTCCTTCGGTTTGTTTGGCGTCACATCAATGAATGAGTCGTTGCACTGGACTTGATATTGGAAAATACCCTTCACTAAAATAAGAACACATTTCAATAAATAAAAGTAGCATGATTACAAACTATTACCTGAGTTATAAATCTCTCTATGATTGACACCAGTGTTAACCGCTTCAGGCTTTCCACAATCGGGTCGACCATTCTTTGGGTTGAGCTTATGTTTGGCCAAAAGTACAGCCACCAAATGTACTTCACGGCCAGTGTTGGTTCGGGTCTCAACCATTAATTGTTGTGACTCTTTAGTTGATTCAATCAGGTATTCCTTTTCTGAAAGACTGTCACATCTATAATAGAATCCCCTCAATAGATATGTTGTATTAGAATCAGGGTCTTCCTGAACATGGTCCTCTTCATATAGGGAACGACATAACCTATAAGGACTGACAAAAGGGTCGACAGTTAGGATACCATCCCTTAAAGTATTGGTTTCGACATTCATATCGTTTTCAGTAATTTCTGTGGCGAAGTCTAATGTAAGGAAAGGTATCATAACAGGTCTCTCCAATTTGATTTTCCAAAGATAACAAGAAGAGCCATTCACTTGAATAGTGTCAAACGTGTGCCGACTCGCGTGAAATGAATTCGTGTAACGCAAGAGGTTTTCCTTTTGATTGATATCCAGTTCTAATATCTTTCGATGATTTGTATTATTCTGTGTTTGGCTGCAGTCGAATACTTCTATTGATTTGATGTCGTCTTCTATAGGAACTCCTTAATCATAGATTTTGTAATTTTAGCATGATATAATTGGCTTTTTTAATAGAGCAATTATTTATAATGATCGTCTATGTAAGCTAGGTCATGTGAACTGGCAAAATTGATTACTTCTTTTTATAATATTTGAGTTAAATTTCTTAGAAATCAATTCCATGTTTTTTGTATAAAATTATGGCACAGTTTTGTTCTTTTTATATGAAAATCACGTGAACTGACTTTTTATCTCTGACTGATATTTAGCTCCGGGTAAAAAGCACACCATATCTATACTTAAAGATGATTTTCTTATAGAATATAAATGATTTATTTATTGTATTATAGGATTGAATACTAATTAACATTAAATTAGTTCTAATTACGATTTAATAGAAACCATTAATGGCTAAATAGAAAGTTAGCAAGGTGACTATTGAAACTTAGTGGCATTTAAAGAATGATAAATTATGAATCATTAGATGCAATATTTAACCTTGAATCTTTAGTTTAACTCAAATTTTTGAATCAGTCTTTTAGTGATTAATAATCTGTGATTATATACTATTAATGATATTTTGTATAAAATTCAATGAATTATTTTTTGTGTTGAGTTAAACCCTTTAATCTTCACTAAACTTTGTTTGTAAATTTGATAATTTAGTGGAAACATTTAACCTTTTAAATAAATTATCTTTTTCGCCTAATTTTTATCTAGACCAACTTAAATGGTACAGATAGTAGTAGCCCGATAATAAATTTTTCAGTCATTTCTATAAGTATCAAGCTTTCTATAGAGACCAAGCTCAATCTATTAAGCAACGTTACATAAAGCAAAATTTTTTCACTGACACTCAATGTGAATACCTTGCTAAATTTGATAAAATTATCACGTAAATATTTATAACTAATAAATTTCTATATATAATAAATTATTTATTTTTAAACATTATTTTGGAAAACTGTAAATTAATTTCAAAATATTATTATAATAATTTCTTTTCTATTAAACTTATTTTAATATCGAAGGAATATTAAAATATTTTTATAATAATAAACATCTTGGTTAAATAGAATGAAAAAGATACTAGAGTTTTTACTTAATTAAAATAAAATTCTATTGATTAAAACGCTTGAATAAGCCTTGAATGGATGGATATTTATTATTAAATAATCTAGGAAATAATAGTAAAGATGTGCTAGCTCACCACAACGAGCTGTCTTTCCGAGCCAACGGCCTGACACACATTTTCTGGTCTGTTTATGAGTGTGAAAATCAGGTGAACACCGGTATCGGACCACATCGCCATCATTGAACCTGGTCTTATCATGTTCAACTTGATAAATAACCCCATCCGGTGGAAGACCTGGATGACCACAAAGACTCCTTATATAAGTACATAAACACTGATTAAATACAATTAATATTAAAATCAACGAAATTAACATATTTTTTGAGAAATTTAATCAAAAACTTTTTAATACTTTTTACTCACATTTTTACTTTTAGTATAAAAATAGTTATCCGGGAAATATAGTTCTCCATTTCCTACTAAACTAAGTGCGCAAAAAATCTTGTTTTAATCAGAAATTCAATTGAATTTCCTATTTATTACTTTTTTAAGATAAATCTTTTAAAATAAACTTGTACATTTTTTAAAATGATGCGTCATCAAATTATTAATGATCTGGTTAATTTTTAAAAATTTCATCTTGGCATAATTCCTTAAAAATTAATCATTAATTACTCATTACTTTGAAAATGATAAAAAATTACTTACTTATTATAAACGAGTAAAGTTTATAGAAAAATAAAATATATTTAAACTCAGATTAAACTTAAAACTAATAAAACTTTTTAATTGATTTTAATTATTATTTAATATTAAAATAAATTTTTATTAAACAAAGTTTTATTTTTTTTTTTCATTAACAAAAATAAAACTAGTTTGATCTAGATCATATTTTGATAACCTTCTAAATAATTAGCTATATGAACTTGATCAAATTAGATATTTACTCAATAAATATATTTTAAAAAGGATGAGATATAATCAAGCAATAATCTATTAAATTAAATTAAATCACAGCTAATTGTTCTGGTTTATTACCCAGTTTTGTAGTACATCAGAGGTTTTATGAATGAATAATCTATAAAAACAGGACATAATTATCAATTATATGGGCTTTGATATATGCAAGGATGCAACAAGTACATTTTTATTATAAATAAACTTTTACTTTTTATCAAGACAAAATGATTATGTATATTTCATTTAATTGATTTTGCAATGAGCAATAAACACAATGCAACTACTAATCTAATCTAGTTACATATTTTTGATGAACACTACCTTGTATACTATACTTATATTAAATTGCTTGAATGAGTTATAAATGAGTTATAAATAGTTTATTTTTGGTAATTAAATTTAGAAATATTTTGTCAAGAACATTTTATCAAAAAATAATTATTAGATAATATAAAAATACCATTATTTTAGTTCAGATAATAATTAGATAATAAGCAAGCAAAATTAATAAAAAGTATGATTGCGGTCACTTTTCTGAAACCGTTTATTTTCAAACGAATAACAAGTCATTTATTTTGAGTGACTTTTATTTATGAATAAATGATAGTTAACTTGGAATCACTCGCTGTTTATTAATGGATTCAATTGAAATGTTATCTAAAAATGTATTTAATTAAATTATGTAACGCTTAGTACCAGTGTATATTAACTATTAGCATGGTAAATCCAGGATGTTTATCATGAAAGCCATGTAAGTCTTCTATTTATTCAGTGATTTTCGAAAATTGTTTTTAAATTTGATTTCTAGGAATTAAGACAAAAGTTTCATATATTTAAGTTTATTATAAATTAAAATATAGAAAATTAATGTCTTAATGAGTTCTCTTTAATCGAGCAAAAAGTAAAACTTGCTTGAGTTAAAGACCTTGGTTAGCTCAACTTTTTACTTTCTAAATCAATTCTTGTTTGATATAATTCAGAGAAATGATTAGATATTTCTATCTTTAGATATCTTTTGAATAATTGTTCCATAAATTGTTCATTGCTTTCAATATTATCAAAGTGACCAAGGTGGTAAGGCTTAATTAGCATGCTATATTCAAGACATAAATAGTAACTTAAAAGCTATGATGATATAAATCCGTCACTGAATTACTAAAAGATGAGGATTTTAGTAAAAAAAAACTAATAAATAAATAAAGAAGACCCTGAGCACACCCTTGGTTAGCCATTAATCGGTATTAATTAGTTATAAAGTATATAAAAACAAATTCGTTGGAAAATTTCCACAACTAATGAGTGTTAAAACTATAGAGTGATTAGAAATTATTGTCCAAAAAAAGATGATTAAACTATTTCCAGGTCTTTTTGAAAACACATTTCTATAGATATTAGGAATAAAAATGATTTTTTGATTTTTATTTTATTGAAATACTTTTTACAAAATACTGATATAATTAAATGATAAATGTCTTGCAATTGCCAGGTTGCTGCCAATAAACTAGCTACAATCAAACCACTTTAAACGTATTAGTGCTTTAAATAGCAAGTATATTTGAATATCACGTTTTAAGCCAAGGTTAAATATATAAATACTCATTTTAAGCCTTGAGCAATGGGCTAATAATTTAGCATGATCAATGAAATACCTTTTTTTTGCAAATGGGTAAAAAAGATAAATCCACAAGGTTAAATAGCAATATTAATATTATATAGTTTAAATTTTTTAATAATTTAAAGTAATTTATTCTTTGCAAAACACTTTCTGCATCTAAAATGATCTAGTTGATTTCGTGTTATGCAATTTAAAAAGTTTGTTTATTAACGTCACTATACTTTTCTCTATTATAATTAAAGCGCAGTTATAAAGAGGTTTGACTGTATCTATGAATTTCTCTAAAAGTATAAAAGGCAGCTCTAAAAGAGTTTTTTCCCAACAAATGATTTTGTATTAAAACTAATTGATTTTGAGCCCATCCTTTCACTTTCAAAAAACTTATGTCGAAACTATTCTCTCATTTAAAGTTCATTTGACAAACGATATGACGAATACGGATAAGAATATGAAGAATAAGAGTGCCATTAATGGTGACCCTTCGGGTGTCCGTAAACCTCTCCCTTTATCTATGGATTCTGTGCAAAACTCTCCACAATTTATTCGTAATGTGACTGCAAATCAGGCGAAGGGCTCACCACAAGTGAATCATGTTCGTTTGGACAATTTGGTGACCCCTCCATCGCCCACTCCTTCGTTGATCATTAATAGACCCGTTTATAACGTCAGAGAATTCAACGAAAGTTATATTCCGAACGAAACTCAAAAGACTTTTAAAGAGAAGATTCAAAAATTTTCACCGGACTTCTCAAGAAAAGCCTGGGCTAATAGAGCAAAGAGATATATTCCCATTTTTAAATGGCTGCCAAATTATGATTTCAGACAGAATCTGATCATTGATATAATCGTTGGGATAACAATCGCCTCATTCCAAGTGCCTCAAAGTAAGCCTTAAATTCAGTACTTTTTTTAAGAGATGTGTTAACAGTGTTAACACAAATTTGTGTTGAATTGTATTAGTGTTAACTAACTTAACTTAACACTAATACAATTCAACACAAGTTTATAAACTGTAAAAAGAGTTAATATTTTATAACTCTTTTTAAAAATTTTTGTATTGACGTAAAGAATTTTGTTATCATTTAAAAATGAGTGTTTTTTCTTGTTTGGCCTTGATAATTGAATTTATGGCTCATATATTGACAAGATAAATATTTATAAGCCATTTAAAGTTAATCACATTTTAATTAATTCATTTGATTTCAGGTATGGGCTATGCTTTGATAGCACAGGTAAACCCAATCTATGGTCTCTACACTGCATTCTTCCCCTCCCTTTTATACACTATATTTGGCACATCTCGACACAGTTCTGTTGGTCCGGTGGCTGTTGTCGCCGGTCTTATGACTGGTAATATCGTTGTTGACGTACAGAGAGAGTTGAAAGGAGATTATGTCAAAGACAACACCCAACTAAACATCGCTAACCAGACCTTCGATTCAGTACAAGTGTTTACAAATAATGAGTTTAGTGACATAACTAATATAGACATCGCGTGTATGGTTGCCATCATTGACGGCATTTATGTCCTAATATTCGGTTTATTCCGTTTGGGTTTCATTAGTAACTATTTGTCTGAAGAATTGGTCAGTGGTTTTATGACTTCCGCCGCTCTTCACGTATTCACAACTCAATTGCATTACTTGTTTGGTGTACACCTGGAGAGCCGGAGCGGCATTCTGGCCCTTCCCCTCACCTATGTTGAATTTTTTAGCAAGATCACAAAAGTGAATCTCACGGCTCTAATCATTTCTATAATATGTGTCTCAACACTGGTTTTCTTCAAACTGGTTGTCGAGAGACTCTTCCATAAAATGGGTCTAAAGATGCCGTTCCCAATACACCTCTTCATCATCATTGGAGGATGTATTGCATCTAATCTTTTGGACCTGGGGCAAAACTATCAAGTTGAAGTTGTCGGGAAAATACCCGACAAGTATGTCCTTGTCACTTAAATTAGAGGCTTAATTATAACTGTTGTGTTCTACTTGTGTGTAGGTTCCCCATTCCTACACCGCCCAAGTTCTTCAGGCTATTCAAGTACATTTGGTACCGATGCATACCTACAGCTGTGGTGACCTTCACTCAGACCCTATCAATAGGTCGACTCTATGGCAACAAATATAACTATAAAATAGATCCAAACCAAGAGATGATAGCCGTAGGGTTAGGCAATTTAGTTGGCTCATTCTTCTATTGTCTGCCCTGTTCAGCATCAATACCCAGATCAGCCGTTCAGGAACAGGGAGGCGGCAGAACACAAGTAAACACTATTTTATTTGTATCCATAATTTTATTAATAATTTTTTTTATTTATCTTTTATTTTATGAAATACTCTACTATTTAACCAAAAGATCGTAAGTCTTGTGAACTGTATCTGCATTTTAATCGTAATATTAGTGTTGAGCACATTATTAACAGAACTGCCAAACGTAAGATTTATTGCCTTATTTTTTTCTTGATTTGATTATGTATCTAATCTGAGCAATCACATTTCTTTTAGTGTGTTTTGGCCGCCTGTATAGCTGTCGCACTTTTCTCTATTATCTCAAAGTTTCAGGAATTTATTAATTTTATCAAGATATCATACTTGGATGGGGTAAGTCATATATAAGTTTACTTGTGTCATTGATAATGTGCTAGATTATTAATTAATAAGTTGATTATTACTTGTTTTTTTATTAATAAAACTCAAATCTAATTTATTGTTCGATAAGAGAAATATAATTCACAAAAAACACTAATAATTCTCTTATCTATAAAAGAGGTAAAACAGTGATGACCAGAGGGTGGGACACAATTTGTGAATTATATGTCATTATTAAAGAGATAATTGCTAGATAAAAGAACTAAGTTATCTTATTTATTGCACTGATATAATTAAAGTTTATAAAGATGACTAAATTTTGTAAATGAACTAGGCAATTTGGTTGATAACGGCTGTGGGAGTGGTTGTTCTAAACCTCGATTATGGCATTTATATTGGATTCGGATGTTCTCTATTACTGTTAATATACAAATCGCAGAGACCTAAGACTTATTCGTTGGGTTCAGTGGACAACTCTGACATTTATGTGCCGCTCAGCAAATTCAGGAGAGCCCGGGAGCTATTGGGCGTCAAAATATACCAGTTTTGTGGTCCACTCAACTTTGCAAATGTCGGGTACTTTAATAAAGAACTTCAGACAAGAAGTGGTGTTGACGTCATGTAAGCCAATCTTTATGAGCACATTTGAACTTGCTTATTAATTCTTATAATTTGTTCTTGTTAAATTTATAGCTCAATTAAACAAGAGATGAATAAAATGCGTCCGAAGACTAACTGTTTTGTCATAAATGATAAGAACTCATCGAAACCTGAAATAAACTTCGAGTCAAACAAAAAACTCCCGAAATATATAATAATCGACTGTTCAATGCTTTCATATATCGATACCTCAGGTGTGACAAACCTCAAGAAATTGGTTCAGAGTCATGCAGACATCTCAATCCAGATCCTTTTGACCGGTTGTCCGGTTCATATTGAGACAATGTTAAATAGGGACGGCTTTTTCAAAGAGATCTCAACAGATCTGGTGTTTAAGTCAAACCACGACGCCATCACTTATATAAGAGATGCCAGTCCTAAGTTTGGTATAGCCATAGCTATAGCCTCACCCAACCAAAATAATCTAACAAGGACAATTTCAAGGATTTCGGTCGACTCTTTCGAGAGTATTGACAACAATTTAAGAATATTTGATTCTTCAGAGAATATTCTCAAAGGAAAGAGTAAATCACCGAAACTGACGAGTATTCGACCCTTTCGTTCGGAAACATTTTCCAATTAATTAAAAACATTATTTATTACTTTACTATAAAATGAATGCACAAAATATGAAACTATAAATAATCAGAATATATTTATTCTATATATAAATACTATATAAATATATAAATATTATAAATAATTTACTGTTATATGTCTTTTTTCACTGAATGTACCTATTTACTTTGATACAAGCATTTAATAAAATTAATATGGCTAATTTAATTGATTTTCTTTAAGATTAATTTGAAAGATTCAAGGACAATTGGTATATACAAAATTTAAATTGTATTGTGTACACTTTACAAGATATTCAAACTAGAATTTTGAAGAATTGAAAGGTTTTTACTTAAATATGAGAATAAAATGAAAGATATAATTTTAGCAAGGCTAGTTATAATAAGCAAGTTTTTATATTAAACAAATATTCAAAACAAAAGTCATATAATTAATATTAAAATAAATAAAAAATTTGTTTACAGTTTTGATATTTTAAAAATTGAATGAAATTAAAATAAATAATAATTTATTAAATCTTTTTATAAAATAATTAGAGAATCAAATTAGTATTTGGAACAAGATAATTTATTATATTTTCAAAGTAAAATAATAATTTAAAATAACTTTTTCCAAAATGTGCAAGCAAAAATAAACTTATAGACATAGAGTTTTCCATAAATTAATTACAGTTTTATTTACTTGATTGGAGTCCAGGTTATATTCAGATTGACTGATCCCGAATAGGGACCGGACAATTCTAAATCAAAAGGTTTGCCATTATTTCCATTTTCGATCACTTCCTGAACAGTGAGTTCTGCGCCGGCGATGAACTCGTCGTCAGCGATCACTTCCTGGTCGTACGTCTCTATTGTCAGAACAGTTGAGCTCTGATTATATTTATTCAGTTCAATGGGTTCGCACGAGTGTTCCCAAATCGGGTTATTATTATCTTCTAATTTATGTGTCCGACAGAAACAGTTATCCCGTTCTGATGTCGGACTTGAAATAGACTCTCGCTTTTCACCGGAACGCATACAAAGCACAGCGTAAGAGTCTGGCGCACTGTTTACCAAAGTGTCAGTGTCTTGAAGAGTGGCCGACACTATAACAACATCGAGTCTTCCGGCACCTTTAACTGGTCTACGTCTGGGTGTGGGTCGTGGACGAGGACTTTGTCGACCATTGGTTCCACTTTCCGGTGGCTCTGCTCTCCGTTCAGTTGGAATACGAGGTCTAAATCTGGTCGAACCGCCCGACCTATCAATGCATTTGCCGTTTGCACAGATCTATATAAAAAATTTTATTCTAGATCATATGATAGCAACCACATTTAACTAATTGTAATTAAATGTAATTTATAAGCAAGCTAAATGTTAAATTAAATCATATTATATTAAAAATATAAAGTACATATTTAAAATTAGCATGGTTTTAATTTATTCCTCGATAATAAAGTGATATAAAGTTTAATATTGAGATAAATTTATTTTTTGAATAATAAACTGTATTATTCAAAATATGATTATTGAAAATTAATCTAGCAACAAATTAATTATACATGGACATCCAAATATTATCCATTTTTATATAAAATCAATAGATTAGATATTTACCAAGTTAGTTTTTACAAAATTAGCTTACAGTATTGGCTCCGAGACCAGGACAGGGCTCTCCTTCGCATATATTCTTGAACTTTAATTTCAAAACACCTCGCACAAGTTTACAACCAAAATTGACCAAGTCACTCATTCCTAAACTGTAAGGTATGTCTTTACACCTGGACTGAGTGCCAACCAAACCGAAATGGGTGATTATAGACAAGGTATTCAGTAATACACTATCAAATCTCATAATTTTTAGAATTTTTTCTATTAAAAATTGAATTAATAAAACATTAAAACCTTTTTTAAAGCAAAATTCAAAAATTAACTAAAGTTTCAAATATTTATAACATTTATTCTCAAAGTTATACAACACTGACATCACTCTCTTAGAGGTCAGTACCTAAAGAATACTCGGAAATACTCTTTGTTGAGTTTATTATCATTTATAATAAACTTGGTTTTCAAGTTCATTAAGAATGTCATCAAAAGTTAGATTCAATTGTTTTTTCCTAACCTTTAGATTAAAGATTATATCAAATATTAAATAATTTTTTTTGCATTAAATGACAATAAAATTAAATGAATAAAAAGAGATTAAAAATTATAAAAGTATCTAGGTCAAGTCTTTGGTTTAATTGAATTCCAAAAATATTGAATATTAAGTGTTTTTAAAATAGTTTATAGTTTATTATATATTTTATAATTGAATTGAATGAATATGTATTACAAATGTTAAATAAAAAGTGAATCACTTAAAAGTCAAGAAAGGAATGTCCCTAAGTTTTACACATTTCTTAATAATATAAACCTTTTAAACATCTTAAAAATATATGAGTAATAGATCCTGTTAATTGTTTATTGATATAATTAAATGTCAAGATATTCTCTATAGCTATAATCTAGAACATTTTCCTTACAAAGATGTATAACAAACTTTCAATTGTTTCTATAGAAATACCATTTATTGAACACTGAATTTATGGAAATATCAGTTCTGAAATGAACTCATTACTTATAATTAAATCTATTTGAGAGAGAGAGAGAGAGAGAGAGAGAGAGAGAGAGAGAGAGAGAGAGCAAAAGTTATCAAATAATTAGATTCTTTTGTCAAAAGATATTTATTGATTAATATTTGGTTTAATTTTGATTTATTACCTCTAATTTCAACGTATATTAAACCCCAACAACAGCGACACGAAATTACACAAATTCATGAAACACTAAATGTTCTAAGTTCTTTTCTAAACTCTATCATATTTTTCAAATGTGAATACTCTTGTTATAATTATAATGAGTTGTTATACATTTATTTATTTACTCATTATTTTAAAATCAGTTTATTGTTTGAGTAATAATTTAACGTTTGTTGAAGTATACGATTTTGAAGTCTTTCTAAACAAAACTAATGAAAATATTTATCAAAAATGGATTCCACCAAAACTAATGAGTAAATGAACATGATGATTCAATAATTATATTTAACCTTGCAACTTTTAGAGCCTATTCGTGTAAACTCCAGTTTCTTTCTTTATAGTTATGGAGAAGTGAATGATATAAAAAATGTAATATTTTATTTTTAAAATGGACTAGTTCATTAAATCTTGCATGTTTCTAAAATAACCTAGGAACTTACAATATCTTTGTTGCTAAGGTTTAGATGGTTTGATGAAAGATTACAACTGGGTAAAGAGGGTAACCCTAATTTTGGTTCTCTTGAAGGAGGAAAATATATTTTATCCCGAATATGGACCCCTTCTCTACACATACCAAACAATCCATTCCCTGATTTCCTACAGAGTGAGGACCGAAGACCTGTTCTCACGAGATTATATACTTCTGGAGATGTATTAGTCAGCAAAAGGTAAGACAATTACTAATAAAAGTTATTAAAATAATTGTTTTTATAATTAAAGGATTGTTTTGAAAGGATTTTGTGAAATGGATTACAGTTACTATCCTTTGGATAAACAATTCTGTGAAATGGAAATAGAGCCCAGTATATGACATTTCTTATATTAAATTTATTTGTTCTTGGTGATTAAAGGAGCAATTATTTAATTAGAGTTTTAAAACTTCATATGATTTAAGTTTTTAATTTGAATCACCAAGCATAAAATTATATAACATTTAACTCTTCTCTAATTGTTTTCAGTTTCGATGTCTGATAATGAGCTCAGACTCGACTGGTCTGATGACGAGCCCTTCTCTATAACCGATGAGTTTGATTGGAGTGGCTTTCGATTGACCGGTAAAACACTGACCAGAGTTAAGTCGCGCTACCAAATGACCGGTTCCTTCAGTAAACTTGTGGCCACTTTTATATTGGAGAGAGAGTTCGGTCACTATATATTTGATATATATATTCCATGCGTATTATTTGTCATATGCTCTTGGACACAATTCTGGGTGTCAATACCAGCGGCACCGGCTAGAGTGACATTGGGACTGACATCAATGCTAACTCTAATAACCAGTACTAAAACAGCCAGGGATAAACTACCTAAAGTGTCTTATATGCACGCACTGGACATTTGGCTTATGATGTGTACCTGTAAGTCATTATTAATGACTCATTCAACTTTACAAGCATATAAGTAACTAGGTTAATTTTTCTAGTTTTCATATTTGCATCGCTCGTAGAATATGCTGCCGTTAATTACATTTATCATAAGGAGCAAAGGGGCAAGGTCAAACGAAAACCTAAACTAAATAAGTCTAAGAATAAGTTGAAACGAAGCAAATCATCGAATACTTTACATAAACCAAACGATAGTTTTCTTACAAAACCTCCGCTAAGAGTAAAGGGTTTTTCAAAATATTCTTTTCTCTGATAACTCTTTTCTCTTAATTTAAGGCAACTCTGAGTACACCATCTCTTCGACGATCGGTTTCAGCTCAAACTCTGAATGAAATCATTGACGATAACGAGACTCAACCGAAAACTGTGTTCGACAATAGTTCTTATATTTCGAGAATAACCTCTGAATTTAATGTCAATCAATGTTTTGGTCCATTATTTAGTATAAAACCTGAAGACATCGCTAATGATATCGACAGAAAGTGTCGATTCTATTTCCCAATTCTTTTCTTCATTGCAAATGTTATTTATTGGTCAGTTTTGGCCACTCTTTCTTGGCGAGAGTTGCAAGATGACTTTTAGAAGATTACATCATATTTTCACGAATTTTAATCAGAATTTTTATCGCTTTTTATTGAAATGAATTAACGATTACTTACTTATGGCGTGAATTGAAATCAAATATAATTTAAATGTTTTAATTAATTATTTTAAATTATTTTAATAATGAATTTATTGTAAATTAAATTACATTGAATTAAAATTTTATTTAATTTATATTAAATTCAATTTATATAAACTCTTATCTAATCATAAAATTAATTAAATTAAACTAAACTTAAAATTTGTGTTAAATTTAAAATCAATTTAAAATAAAACTGAAAAAAGTTTAAAGTTATGAGACTTTAGTCGACTTCTGAATTGATATCAATCTTCAAATCATTGGACACGTCTTCCACGTCATCGATGGTTATCGAAACACTCTTTACCGGATTGTCATC